>WNWK01004662.1:0-135360 GCA_009830355.1 Cherax destructor | reverse complement strand
AAAGAAGTATTTACACAGGAGACAGGTAGGACTCCAGGAATTCAGAATAGGGAGGTATACCAACAAGTGCTGGATGAAATACACACAACCGAGGAGGAGGTGAAGAAGCTGCTATGTGAACTCGATACCTCAAAAGCGTGGGACCGACAACATTTCTCCGTGGGTCCTTAGAGAGGAGCAGAGATGTTGTGTGCCACTAACACAAATCTTCAACACATCCATTGAAACTGGGCAACTACCTGAGGCGTGGAAGATGGCAAATGTAGTCCCAATTTTTAAGAAAGGAGACAGACACGAGGCATTAAACTACAGACCTGTGTCACTGACGTGTATAGTATGCAAAGTCATGGAGAAGATCATCAGGAGGAGAGTGGTGGAGCACCTAGAAAGACACAAGCTTATAAACGACAACCAGCACGGTTTCAGGAAGGAAAATCCTGTGTCACAAACCTACTGGAGTTTTATGATAAGGTAACAGAAGTAAGACACGAGAGAGGGTGGATAGACTGCATTTTTTGGACTGCAAGAAGGCGTTCGACACAGTTCCTCACAAGAGGTTAATGCAAAAGCTAAAGGATCAGGCACACGTAACAGGAAAAACACTGCAATGGATCAGAGAATATCTGACGGGGAGGCAACAACGAGTCATGGTACGTGACGAGATGTCAGAGTGGGCACCTGTGACGAGTGGAGTTCCAAAAGGGTCAGTCCTAGGACCTGTACTTTTTTTGGTATATGTGAATGACATAACGGAAGGGATAGACTCAGAAGTGTCCCTGTTTGCAGATGATGTGAAGTTAATGAGAAGAATAAAATCAGTCGAGGATCAGGCAGGACTACAAAGAGACCTGGACAGGCTGCAAGCCTGGTCCAGTAACTGGCTCCTTGAATTTAACCCTGCCAAATGTAAAGTCATGAATATCGGGAAGGGCAAAGAAGACCGCAGACAGAGTATAGTCTAGGTGGCCAAAGACTGCAAGCCTCACTCAAAGAAAAGATCTTGGGGTGAGTATAATACCGAGCACATCTCCTGAGGCACACATCAATCAGATAACTGCTGCAGCATACGGGCGGCTGGCAAACCTAAGAATAGCGTTCCAATACCTCACTAAGGAATCATTCAAGACTCTGTATACCATATACGTCAGGCCCATACTGGAGTATGCAGCACCGGTTTGGAACCCACACCTGGTCAAGCACGTCAAGAAATTAGAGAAAGTGCAAAGATTTGCAACAAGACTAGTCCCAGAGCTAAGGGATTGTCCTACGAAGAAAGGTTAAGGGAAATCGGCCTGACGACACTAGAGGACAGGAGGGTTAGGGAGACATGATAACGACATATAAAATACTGCGAGGAATAGATAAGGTGGACAGAGACAAGATGTTCCAGAGAGGGACACAGAAACAAGGGGTCATAATTGGAAGTTGAAGACTCCTATGAGTCAAAGGGATGTTAGGAAGTATTTCTTCAGTCATAGAGTTGTCAGGAAGTGGAATAGCTTAGAAAGCGACATAGTGGAGGCAGGAACCATACATAGTTTTAAGACTAGGTTTGATAAAGCTCATGGAGCAGGGAGAGAGAGGACCTAGTAGCAATCAGTGAAGAGGCGGGGCCAGGAGCTATGACTCGACCCCTGCAACCACAAATAGGTGAGTACACACACACACACACACACACACACACACACACACACACAGGAGAGCAGAGACCCAGTAGCAGACAGCAAGAGGCGGGCCAGGGCTGAGTCTCGACCCTGCAACCACAATTAGGTGAGTACAATTAGTGAGTACACACACACACACACACACACACACACACACACACACACACACACACACACACACACACACACACACACACACACACACACACACACACACACACACACACACACACACACACACACACACACACACACACACACACACACACACACACACACACACACACACACACACACACACACACACACACACACACACACACACACACACACACACACACACACACACACACACACACACACACACACACACACACACACACACACACACACACACACACACACACACACACACACACACACACACACACACACACACACACACACACACACACACACACACACACACACACACACACACACACACACACACACACACACACACACACACACACACACACACACACACACACACACACACACACACACACACACACACACACACACACACACACACACAGTGGACCCTCGGTTAACGAATACCCCGGAAATCGTGCAATTATGTAAGTATAATTTTGTAAGTTCTGTGGAAGTGTATTTTGGGGGTCTGAAATAGACTAACCTACGTGAAATTTTTCCTTAAGGGAGTAAATTCGTCGTAATGGCACTTGAGCAGACTTCAGGAGTTAAGTTTTACGAAATCTCGAAGTCCACTGTATATATATACAGTGGTACCTCGACTTACGTTGTTATCACCTTACGTTATATTCGATATCCGTTACTTATAACGTAAGAAATTTGAATGCGACATCCGTTGTTTGATCTGCCTTACGCCTTTCGTACCGGACCTGTCTCGCTTGAGCCCAGCTGAGCGCGCACTCCAGGGAGCGTCAGTGCTATTGTTTACAAGCGAGGACTCACCCACCCACACCCACGCATTCATACCAGTATATTGTAATTATTCCACTGTTTTTAGTGCTTGCAACTGCTAAATAAGCTACCATGGGTCCAAGGAAAGCTCCTAGTGCTAAGCCTGTGGTAAAGAATGCAGGGAGTGAAGCATTTATGCAGGGAGTGTAGCATTTATGCAGGGAGTGTAGCAGGCATGCAGGAGTGTAGCAAAGATGCAGGGAGTGTAGCAGGGATGCAGGGAGTGAAGCATTTATGCAGGGAGTGTAGCATTTATGCAGGGAGTGTAGCAGGCATGCAGGGAGTGTAGCATGCATGCAGGGAGTGTAGCAAAGATGCAGGGAGTGTAGCAGGGAGTGTAGCAGGCATGCAGGGAGTGTAGCAAAGATGCAGGGAGTGTAGCAGGGATGCAGGGAGGTAGCAGGGATGCAAAGAGTGTAGCAAGGATGCAGGGAGTGTAGCAGGGATGCAGGGAGTGTAGCAAGGATGCAGGGAGTGTAGCAAGGATGCAGGGAGTGTAGTAGGCATGCAGGGAGTGTAGCATTCATGCAGGGAGTGTAGCATTCATGCAGGGAGTGTAGCATTCATGCAGGGAGTGTAGCATTCATGCAGGGAGTGTAGCATTCATGCAGGGAGTGTAGCATTCATGCAGGGAGTGTAGCATTCATGCAGGGAGTGTAGCATTCAAAGAAAAAGGCCAGTAACCCCAGAAAAGAACTTGGTACCTGCAGTGTTAATGGAAGGGGATTCCTCTTCCAAACACTAGCATACTACTCCACCTTCTCCCCTCCTCACGTCCTCCACACATCAACAACTCTTCAATAAATGTAAGTGACATGTTATTGTACAATATTTGCATGTGTATTTATGTATTCTTTATTAAATTGTGTATTATTTAATGTCCAAAGTTCTAAAAAATATTTTATTTAACTACTTTTGGAAGTCTTGGACGGATTAAATTTATTTCCATTATTTCTTATGGGGAAAATTGATTCGTGTTACGTTTGTTTCGTCTTAAGAAATGCCCTCTCTGACGGATTAAAAACGTAAGTCGAGGTACCACTGTATATATATGAGATTGTCATTTAGGTTATTAAGAAACAAATATTGAACCGAATGATCAAACCACATGCTTCCATTTGGTGAATTAACTTTTTCCCATAATGTTTGTCTTTTGTGAAATCCTGTTCCAGACGAGTCATTTAATGAATGAATAATTGCTGATAAAGTGATGTCTTTGGGTAGGGTACAGCTAGAGTGAAATTGTTAATGGGAGCATTGACCCCTGGAACTCTCTCCAGGTATACTCCAGGTATAGCTGATTTATGAGTAAGCATGGATCTTTGCAAGCATTGCGTTTTGTTATTTTTATTTTTTATTAACACATCAGCCAATTCCCACCAAGGCAGGGTGGCCCAAAAAAGAAAAACTTTCATCATCATTCACTCCATCACTGTCTTGCCAGAGGCTTGCTTACGCTACAGTTATAAAACTGCCACATTAACACCTCTCCTTCAGAGTGCAGACACTGTATGTACTTCCCATCTCCAGGACTCTAGTCCAGCCTGCCGGTTTCCCTGAATTCCTTCATAAATGTTACTTTGCTCAAATTCCAACAACACGTCAAGTATTAAAAACCATTTGTCTTCATTCACTCCTATCAAATACGCTCTCACATGCTTGCTGGAAGTCCAAGTCCCTCGCACACAAAACCTCCTTTACCCCCTCCCTCCAACCTTTCCTAGGCCGACCCCTACCCCGCCTTCCCATTCTATTTTGTTCCTCTCTACATGTTCAAACCACTTCAACAACCCCTCCTCAGCCCTATGGATAATAGTTTTAGTAATCCCGTACCACCTCCTAATTTCCAAACTATGAATTCTCTGCATTATATTTACACCACACATTGCCCTCAGACATGACATCTCCACTGCCTCCAGCCTTCTCCTTGTTGCAACATTCGCCACTCATGCTTCACACCCATATAAGAGTGTTGGTACAGTGGACCCCCGAGTTACGATCACCTCGGAAATCGTACAATTATGTAAGTGTAATATTGTAAGTGCTTTTGGAAGTGTATTTTTGGGGGTCTGAAATGGACTAACCTACTTGACATTATTTCTTAAGGGAGAAAATTCGTTCGGTAATGGCACTTGAGCAGCCTTCTGGAATGAATTATGATCGTAACTCAGGGGTCCACTGTATAACTATACTCTCATACATTCCCCTCTTTTCTTCCTGGGACAAAGTTCTTTGTCTCCACAGACTCCTAAGTGCATCACTCACCCATTTCCCCTAATCAATTCTGTGATTCACCTCATCCTTCATATACCCATCTGCTGACACGTCCACTCCTAAATATCTGAATACATTCACCTCCTCCATACTTTCTCCCTCCAATCTGATATCCAATCTTTTGTCACCTAATCTTTTTGTTATCGTCATCACCTTACTCTTTCCTATATTCACTTTTAATTTTCTTCTTTTACATACCCCACCAAACTCATCTACCAACCTCTGCAGCTTCTCTTCAGAATCTCCCAAAAGCACAGTGTCATCAGCAAAGAGCAACTGTAACAACTCCCACTTTGTGTTAGATTCTTTATCTTTTAACCCCACACCTCTTGCCAACACCCGCACATTCACTTCTTTTACAACCCCATCTATAAATATATTGAACAACCATGATGACATCACACATCCTTGTCTAAGGCCTACTTTTACTAGGAAATAATCTCCCTCTTTCCTACATATTCCAACCTGAGCCTCACTATCCTCGTAAAAACTCTTCACTGCTTTCAGTATCCTACCTCCTATTCCATACACCTGCAACATCTGCCACATTGCTCCCCTATCCACCCTGTCATACGCCTTTTCCAAATCCATAAATGCCACAAAAACCTCTTTACCCTTATCTAAATACTGTTCACCTATATGTTTCACTGTAAACTCTTGGTCTACACACCCCCTACCTTTCCTGAAGCCTCCATGTTCATCTGCTATCCTACTCTCCGTCTTACTCTTAATTCTTTATAATAATAATATCTTTATTTACTACAAGTACATGTACAAGGTATACAGACCTAGCTGACATCATTGACATACTACTATATAGAAAGCCCCTTGTTATGCTGAGCATTTCGGGCTTTCAATAATAACTCTACCATACACTTTACCAGGTGTATACTCAACAGACTTATTCCCCTATAATTTTTGGACTGTCTTTTGTCCCCTTTGCCTTTATACAAAGGAACTATGCACGCTCTCTGTCTATCCCTAGGTACCTTACTCTCTTCATACATTTATTAAATAATAGCACCAACCACTCCAAAACTATATCCCCACCTGCTTTTAACATTTCTAGCTTTTTCCCATCAATCCCAGCTGCCTTACCCTCTTTCATTCTACCCACTGCCTCACAAACTTACCCCACACTCACAACTGGCTCTTCCTCACTCCTACAAGATGTTATTCCTCCTTGCCCTATACACGAAATCACAGCTTCCCTATCTTCATCAACATTTAACAATTCCTCAAAATATTCCCTCCATCTTCCCGATACCTCTAACTCTCCATTTAATAACTCTCCTCTCCTATTTTTAACTGTCAAATCCATTCGTTCCTTAGGCTTCCTCAACTTATTAATCTCACTCCAAAACTTTTTCTTATTTTCAACAAAATTTGTTGATAACATCTCACCCACTATCTCATTTGCTCTCTTTTTACATTGCTTCACCACTCTCTTGTTATTTAACAGTAAGGATACCAATATCTCTCCAGTGTTGCTGCCACTGGTGAAATGAGAGCCATTAAGGCCAGATCCAGGCATGGGGCATATCCTTTCCTTGCTCTGTCCTTTTCTTTGTTTAAATTTTAGAGATAAGGTATGGGGCAGCCAATCCAAGAAAATAGTGCATACTCAAGGTGAAAGTATGCTTGTACCTCTTGCAGTTGCAACCTCTTCTGTTGACTAAGTATAGATGTGCCTTAGCTCTGTAAGTTGCTTGACAGCTTTTCTTGCAAAGTTTGACACACAAGTTTTAATAGATATTGTAGTCATATTTCATCTGCAGGATATCAACTTCATTGCTAGGTTCTAATACTCTTCCTCTCATTATTACCAATGCATCGAGTATTAACATCTTTTGAGGTTTCCCGGAAGCACATGTAATCTGCCACTGTTTTCTCAGGTTGATATAGCTATGAGCAAGTGACTGGTGTCTTTGGGCAGTTGATATTTCCATTCTTGCATAAGTAAATGTTAGAATGCAGTCATGTGCTTAGGAATATGATTCTTGGATGAGGTGAAGTAGGTTATTGAAGAAGGTCCATAACACTGAAAGAAGCATGCTCCTGAGTAACTTGAGTGACTTATACATTCTGCTTTATTAAGAATTACTCCTGGAGATCAACCTTGATGATAGCAACTCAGATGTCGAGTGGAGCCAGAAAATCCCAGTGGTTATAGTTTTTACAAGAGTTCCAGACTGAATGCATCAACGATGTCCATTGTTGCTACATAGCTGATCTTGGATTCACCTGGTTACTGGTGCCACATAGTGAATCCTCCTTTCATTGTGTGTATTTCCTCTGCATATATGTGTGTGCATCTTACATTTCTGTTTGGTATTCTTTTCCCTGTATTTCTGTACCTGGTTTATGTTTGGATGTGCTTTCTTTTCCAGTTTCTATGTTCTGTTTGTTTCCTTGTTGTGACTACTTGTATACTATTTGTTTTGCTATTTCATAACCACCTATATACTTGGTTTTAGGGTACTATCAAGCAACTTTTTTTTTTTTCTTCTTTTTTTAGTTTACCTGGAGAGGGTTTCAGGGGTCAACACCCCCGCGGCTCGATCTGAGACCAGGCCTCGTGGTGGATCAGGGTCTGATCAATCAGGCTGTTTCTGCTGGCCGCGTGCAAACTGACGTACAAACCACAGCCCAGTTGGTCAGGTACTGACTTTAGATGCCTGTCCATTGCCTTCTTGAAGACAGCCAGGGGGTCTATTGGTAATCCCCCTTATGTATGCTGGGAGGCAGTTGAACAGTTTTGAGCCCCAGACACTTATTGTGTTGTCTCTCAGAGAACTCGTGACGCCCCTACTTTTCAATGGGGGAATGTTGCATCTCCTGCTGAGTCTTTTGCTTTCATAGGGAGTGATTTTTGTGTGCAAGTTTGATACTAATCCATCTAGGATTTTCCAAGTGTATATTATCATGTATCTTTCTCACCTTCGTTCCAGGGAATACAGATCAAAGGCCTTCAACCGTTCTCAGTAATTTAGGTGCCTTATCGTACTTATGTGTACCGTGAAAGTTCTTTGTACAGTCTCCAGGTCAGCAATTTCACCTGCCTTGAAGGGAGCAGTTAGTGTACAGCAGTATTCCAGCTTGGCATCCCCGATTTTGAAGGTTCTCATTATCCATCCTATCATTTTCCTAGCAGATGCGGTAGATACATTGTTGTGGTCTTTGAAGGCGAGATCCTCTGACATTATCTCTCCCAGGTCCTTCACATTACTTTTTCACTCTATTCCATATCTGAGTACAGCGGACCCCTGGTTTTCGTGATTTTTTCGTTCCAGAATGCTGTTCAAGTGCCGTTACCAAACGAATTTATTCCCATAAGGAATAATGTAAATTAGACTAGTCCTTTTAGACCCCCAAAAATACACTTATAAAAGCACTTACAAAAATACACTTACATAATTGTTCGAGTTGGGAGCATCACGAACACCGGGGGTCCACTGTAGTTGAAATTTCTCTTCATTGAACTTCATATTGTTTTGAGTGGCCCATTTGAAGAATTGGTTGATGTCCGCTTGGAGTCTTGCAATGTCTTCGATGGAGGTCACTGTCAAGGCAATCCGGGTGTCATCTGCAAAGGAAGACACGGAGCTATGGCTTACATCTCTGTCTGTCAGATATGAGGATGAGGAATAGAATGGGAGTGAGTACTGTGCCTTGTGGAACAGCTTTTCACCGTAGGTGCCTCAGACTTTACTCTGTTTACTATTACTCTTTGTGTTCTATTTGTCAGGAAGTTATAGATCCATCTACCAACTTTTCCTGTTATTCCTTTATCACACATTTTGTGCACTATTACACCATGGTCACACTTGTCGAAAGCTTTTGCAAAGTCTATGTATACTACATCTGTATTTTGTTTATCCTCTACAGCATCCAGGATCTTGTCATAGTGGTCCAGTAGCTGGACAGGCAGAAGCGACCTGCTCTAAACCTGTGTTGCCCTGGGTTGTGGAATTGATGGGTATCTAGGTCTTTGTCAATCTTGCTTCTTAGAACCCTTTCAAAGATTTTTATGATATGGGATGTTAGTGCTATTGGTCTGTAGTTTTTTGCAATTGCTTTACTGCCACCTTTGTAGAGTGGGACTATGTCTGTTGTTTTTAGTGAGTGTGGGATGACCCCTGTGTCCATGCTCCTTCTCCATAGAATGCTGAAGGCACCCGACAGGCTTCTTGCAGTTCTTGATGAACACAGAGTTCCATGAGTCTGGGCCTGGGGCAGAGTGCATGGGCATGTCGTTTATTGCCTTTTCAAAGTCTTGTGGTGTTAGGATAATATCCGAGATTTTTGAGATGACCAAATTTTGGGTCTCGTTCATAAAGAATTCATTTGGATTGTCGACCCTTAGTCTGAGCAGCAGCTTGCTGAACACTGAGTCGTTTTGGGACTTAAGTATCTCACTCATTTCTTGGCTGTTATCTGTGTATGTCCCATCTCGCCTAAGCAGGGGCCTAATACTGGATGTTGTTTTTCCCTTAGATTTGGCATAAGAGAAGAAGTATTTTGTTTTTTTTCAATTTCCTTTATGGCTTTTAGTTCTTTCTGCGATTCTTGTCTCCTGTAAGGTTCCTTCAACTTAAGTTTGATATTTGCAGTTTCATTGACCAGTGCCTCTCTTCATATTTCAGATATATTAGCCCCTCTCAGAAGCTCTGCGACTCTTCGCCTTCGTCTGTGAAAATAGTCATTTGAAAATTGTAGCACTAACATATTTAGCAATCATTGTACAGTGGACCCCCGAGTTTCGTAAAAACTTCACTCCTGAAGTCTGCTCAAGTGCCATTACCGAACGAATTTACTCCCTTAAGGAAAAATTTCACGTAGGTTAGTCTATTTCAGACCCCCAAAAATACACTTCCACAAGAACTTACAAAATTATACTTACATAATTGCACGATTTCCGGGGTATTCGTTAACCGAGGGTCCACTGTATGTTGAAATATTTGTAGGTGTGATAATGCTTACTGTTCTACTCTCTCTTTATTTTGTTTTATCCTTTATAAATCATTGATAATTAAAGGTTTTGTTTTAATTAACTGAACATTAAAGAAATTTTCATGTCATTCATGGGTTTTTGATTGCAGAAAACAGCCTTGTAAGACGGATGGTCGTGCCTGCTGTAAAGCTGATAAGAAACAAACTACTACTGAAGTCACAGCCAGAATCAAAAGTGATAAGGGTAGCAAGGTGGGTGGCATCTCAAAGCTTTTTCATCTTAATCTTCTTTTTCATTATGCAGTAAAACCCAGACCTATATTCAAAGTTATGACGTTTTGCACTTATTACTTGGCATTATGAATTGATTAATTACGTATGAACAGGTGACTTGCACTTATGACTGGACTATTTAGGATTTTCTTAAGAATAAATTATAAATGTAGTTTTTTTTTTTTTTTTTACCAAATTCATTCACACTGTATATATTTGTGTGATACTGTACATATATAAAAAACTCACTTTTTTTGGGTGAGATAGGTCAAGAACTGTAGATTTAATATTTACATTTTTATTTAGGTTGAATTACAAATTATTAATATCACTCATTCTTTTAACCCTTTGACTGTCGCAACCCCTAATCCTGAGTGCTCTCCTGTTGTCGCAAAATTTTAGAAAAAAAAATAATTATTTTTTCTTGTGAAATGATAGAGAATCTTTTCCCGATGGTAATGACATGAAAAGTATGAAATTTGATGGAAAACTTATGGAATTACGCTCTCGCGAAGTTAGTGATCTCGGTGATATATGCGCATCGGCAATTTTGCCGACTTTGAGCCCTATTTTCGTCCAATTCCATTGTTCCAGTTGACCAAACTCATAGCTATTTCTTTAGAACTCCATTTGTTCTATCGATTGAGTACAAGAAACTATCAATTTACCGATTTCAACTACCCAATAAAGTGGTCAGAAATTGGCAATTTGGCTAATTTCATGCAAAATAAATAAAGTTGTCAATTTCAAAATAGGGTCCAGAATAAACAATGCAGACATTCCTGGCACTAAAATAAGATGTTATCTGTTCATTAGTCACGTTTTTAGGCCCCTCTTGTATTGCTCTTGCTTTCTATTTTTATTTTTTATTCACACAAAAAATAGAAGATTTACCGTTATGTAGACTATTGCATTATTATAAAAATGGTATAAATAATATCAGTGCACTTGTGAAAGAATATTAGACTCGCCAATTGATGTGTATTGGACGTGTGGCGTGATTTGTTTACTCTTGAACATTTGCAAAAATCGAACATTTCCCCTACTTTGAGCTCAATTTCAAGGTCGTTTTCATCATGAAACTAATCAAAATCATCTATATTTTTGTAGTATGTTTTCCATTCTATCAAATGAGACCATAAAAAGGAGAATACAACCATAAATACTATACGAAAATACACCTCAAAGACGGCGTTTTAATCCAAAAAAACGGTCGGAGTTTTTTTTCTCTCATTATGCACTGCGTGCTGCAGGATTTTTTTATACAGCGCACACTGACCACACAGACCCATTCTCTCATATGTGGGCCTACCAACTTTCTCCCGCTTGATTTGAAGCCGCTAGAATTTGTGAGTATATATACGTCTGAAACAGTGGCTCGTAAGACGTATATATACGACCGAAACAGTCAAAGGGTTAATACAGTGGACCCTCGGTTTTTGTTGAAAATTCTTTCCAGAATGCTGTTTGAGTGCCATTATCGAACGAATTTGTTCCCGTAAAGACAAATGTAAATTAGATTAGTCGTTTCAGAACCCCAAAAATACACTTACAAAAGCTCTTACTAAAATATATTTACATAATTGTTCGAGTTTGGAGGTGAACGAAAACTGAGGGTCCACTGTACTACAGTAGACCCCGTTTTCGTAATTAATCCATTCCAGAAGGGTACCCGAAATCCGAAATTGCTGAAAACCGAAGTAATATTTCCCGTAAGAAATAATGTAAATCCAATTAATCTGTTTCAGACACCCAAAAATATTAAAAAATATATTTTTAGAGAATAACTACAGTGTTGCAGCTCTTCAGTTGTTAGTACATTCATTACTTACCTTAAAATATTTGTAGTCTTAATATAGGTCGAGAGGTGAGTAGTATTTATTTGTAGGAAGTCATTGTAGGTAGCCAGTAGATGTAGGTACACGTATGTAGTCTGTCTGGGATAAAAAAAAAAATAAGCTTACCCCCTGGCTTAGACTAGCACAAGCTAGTCAGGTCCAACTCACATCCACCCACACTCACTCATGTATTTATCTAACCTATTTTCACTTTCCTCTTAAACGGGAAGTGTTAATGCAACATGACATCTAACCTAACCTAACAGGGTCCTCTTCAGTGAAAAAGTCTAACTTTAAGTCAGTCAGTAAGTCAGTCAATAATACAGTCAGTCAGTAAGTCAGTCAATAATACAGTCAGTCAGTAATACATTCAGTAAGTCAGTAAATCAGTCAAGTCAGTCAGTAAGTCAGTCAGTCAGTAAATCAGTCAGTCATCACACACTCATATTTACCTCATTCTTTTTATGTGCACAGTGACACTTCATTATGGCCACAGGCTATCTCTTGTCTAATATCTCTATTTTCTTCGTTAATTCTAAGACTTAAACGCTTAAACCTTTTCTTGCCACTTTCAGCAACACTTGTGTGCCTACTGGGTGCCATGATTGCTTGGCAGATTTAAGATATGGCAAGAAAAAGATATAAACTCCTAGCAGAGGATGGTACGTATCCGGCGGGTGACACGCTCAAAATTTTTTCCCCTCCTGCGAATCGTGTTGAATTTTTTATGTTAAGTTAATTTTATGAAGTATTATACAAAAATATGCCGCAATTCTTCAATCGTGCTATAACCAAAACGTGCCAGATAAAACCGTGTTAAACGACAGTCTGCTGTATGTAATAATGATTTAAATGTTCATTTATATGTAATTGTCATTGTTTTGTGTATGTAAAACTATAGTTAAACTTTACAAAATGTATTTTTTTTTTTTTTTTTGGGTGTCTGGAACGGATTAATTGTATTTACATTAATTCTTATGGGAAATATTGCTTTGAATTTAGGCTGACCTGGAACGGATTACAGCCGATATTCGTGGTTCCACTGTAATTGATTTTCAGGAATGAATTAACATAATTTGGCGATCAGCTGCTTTTACATTTATTTTGCATTTTTATGTTGGAATCATTGGTCAACATCACATTAAAGAATCTTCAAAAAAAAAATTTGGAGAGAGTATAAATGTTCTTCTATTTCTATACAGATAGATGTTAAAATGACCGCTGAGAGCCGGAAAGAGAGCATCAATGCCACCAGCCTAGGCAGCTGCCACACTTACCAGGTTAAGCAAAATAAAGAACATGAAGGAGGCAAAGAGGAAAAGGTTAATACTAACTCATTTATATTTGCATATTTGCATTTATTCATTTGTTAAAATGTCTTTGTAATGGTATTGAAAATCAAAGTAACTTGACTATTGCGACAATCTTGGTAGAGTTACTGTTCATCAGCTATAAATTTCATGAATACATAATTTTTATTTCATGTACTATATTATATACACTTGAACCCCCAGATTCACATAGGTTGTATTTCTTTGGCTGTCACAAATTTGAAGCTGTGAATAATTCAAAGTTATTGTATATCTGCATAATATATCTGCTGTTATATATGTATATGTAATTAATTATACTTTATTATTGTCTTCATATTACTGCCCTCACCTGTCTTTCTTCTGCCTCCTATGCATAATTTCTCTTGTCCTCACTCTGGGATGGTGGAGATATCTTCAAAACTTCTATTTCTCTTGTGTATGGAATAGGTTATCATTTTTTTTTTTAACACTTTGGCCGTCTCATAAGAGATGGTAATTCCTAAGTGATAGTAACTCCAGCTATGCTGGGACAAAACCTATGAAAGTCCTGTAATTGATGAACCCCTACTGGAATATTTGATGATATCCTCATTATCCTACTGAAGTCTTTCAGCTCATACCGACAGATTTCACCACTGTGTATGAACCCCCCTAGGTGTAGGTTGGTAGACAGCAACCGCCCAGAGAGGTGCTACCGTCCTGCCAAGTGAGTGTAAAATGGAAACCAGTAATTGTTTTACATGATGGTAGGATTGCTGGTGTCTTTTTTCTGTCTCATAAACATGCAAGGTTTCAGGTATGTCTTGCTACTTCTACTTACACTTAGGTCACACTATACATACAGTGTTTGTCACGGCATTATGCCGGGTGAGCGCCCCAGCATAATGCCGTGATGAAAATCAAATGCCTACCATACAGGGGGGTCTTTTTTCGTCAGTGCATTCTGCTGGGTAGCAGCCGTTAGCGTCATGGCCTGCTGCCACACTTCACAGTGACTTCTCATTGGTCACGTGGCTGCCGTGGAGAGAGGAAGTGTTGCACTTTTATCTCTCATCCGCCCCATCTTTTGTCCAGTGTTCCCTTTGGTTTTGAGGCTATACATCTTTGATTATGGGTAAAGGGAAGTCTTTAACACTTGAAACTATATCTCAAATCATAGGGCTTCACAAAGCTGGGCACCAGATGAAAGAAATAGTGGAGAATGTTAGTGTGTGTGAGCATTCATTGAGGAACTGGGTGCAGCGTTTCAAGGCTGGTGTCAGTGTCGAGTTACCGTCTGCCAAACCTCGGCCTGGCCCCTCCACCAAGACATCTGTTCGTACCTTAACTGTGTTAAAGAAGCAGTTACTCTCTAACTGCTTCTTTAACACAGTTAAGGTACGAACAAATGTCTTCTTGGAGGGGCCATCCCAAGGATTGGCAGACGGTAACTCGACACCACCACCCAGCTGGCCAGCTGGGTGGGTGGGTGGCTGGCTGACTGACTTTGGCAGTCTCTTCAGCTGTGTCTGTCCATCTGTCTCTCTCTGTCTCTGACTCTGTCTGTCTCGGTCTCTCTCTTACAGGTACACATTAGTATGGTTATCATACATAGTGTAAATTACCTAGGATAACCCTAAAAATCCAGTGCTATACACTGTGCTTGTAGATATAAGGCACAATATGCATGACTGGCAAGTAATACCATGTTCACTTATCAGGAATCAGACGTGACTACATCTTGTGTAATAACTGTTGGTTCATGAGCCGCTCTCTGAAACAGAGACAAGCAGACAGGCAGATAGACACACAGGCAGACAGAAAGACAGTCACAGGCAGACAGAAAGACAGTAAGTAGAGCTAGACTGACAGATAAGCAGAGCTAGACAGACTGATAAGCAGAGCTAGACAGACAGAGAGACAGACAGACAGACAGACAGACAGTCATACATGTTTGTGTGTAACAGTGAAAACAAATAAAGCCAGGGTTCCATGCAGCAGTGCACTATCATCGTGTCACTCCACTGTTTACCCTGTCAGCAGTTTAGTGACACTTGTCATAAACACCATGCTTCAAGAAGTTTCATATATACTCCAGCATGTCTAAAACATTGCTGAGACCTATAAATGCAGTACTTTGTATATATTTCTAGACAATAGTAAATGACCAAGGCAGGTGAAGATGTTCACCTGTCGGTGTGATTGTGACTATTTGAGTACTATTTCAGTACCTAATATTAGTGTCAGAACAAAGATTGGCTATGAAATCACAAGAACTATTATAAATTGTAATTATCAGAACATAAAAAGATATAAATTAAAATAAAAACGAGAAAAAAAGGTATATCGGCAACACTTCTACAAGCGGCAGAACTCGATGTTGCCTTCAGGTGAGCATCCAGCGCCAACTGACCCTAAAAAAAAATTTTTAACCTATAATATGTAGAAAAATGCGCTCTTCATTTAAAAAAAAAAAAAATTCAAAATATTCAGAGCACTACACAATTGAACGTAGATCTACATTTGGACAGTTTAAGTGTTGATTAAAAAATAGTAAATTTCATATGATTGTAACCTGTTATAATCCTGTGAGCATCAGCTTCCTCCTGTGCCTCTTCTCCCTCACAGTCATCCTCCCAACAACTCTCCCACTTAGCATATAACCAGAATGTAAAAAAAAAAATTGATTTCTCAATTTTTTTTTTTTTTTACCCTTTCCTATCATTCCATCATCCCTCATCCCTTCTCAAAGGGAAATTTTTTTTTTAAAATTTAAAAAAACTTATTCTGCATGAAAATCCATGTGATAAAATCTCTTCATGCATTGCTCTTATACATCTTATACATTCCTCTTATACATCAATGATCTTCCTAATGTATCACAACACCTGAAACCAATACTCTTTGCTGACGACACAACTTGTGTCATCTCCCACCCAAATCTTGCCACGCTCAACACCATTGTTAACAACGAATTAATAAAAATATCAACATGGATGACAGCCAATAAACTTACACTCAACACTGATAAGACCTTCTATATTATGTTTGGCAACAGAGCAGGTGATGCACAATTAAACATTAAGATCAACACTACTCTATTGCTAAACATAATGAGGGCAAATTCCTGGGCCTTCACCTTGACAGTAGCCTGAAATTCAGCACCCATATCCAACACACAACAAAGAAAGTGTCCAAAACTGTGGGGATCCTCTCTAAGATAAGGTATTATGTACCACAATCAGCCCTACTCACACTATACTATTCACTCATCTATCCCTACCTCACATATGCCATTTGTGCATGGGGATCAACTGCAATTACCAACCTAAAGCCAATAATAACCCAACAAAAAGCCGCAGTAAGAATTATCACGCAATCCAACGCTAGGCAGCACACCCCCCCACTCTTCAAAGACCTAAACCTACTCACTGTTCAGAACATCCATACTTACTACTCTGCTATCTACATTTATAGAACCATAAATTCCAACTTTAACCCTGAGCTAAAACACTTCCTTGACAGTTGTGACAGGACCCATAGACATAATACCAGACACAAACATCTCTTTGACATTCCCCGTGTCCGACTAAATCTATACAAAAATTCAATGCGCATAAAAGGACCTAAAATCTGGAACTCCCTGCCTGAAAACTCTAGAACTGCAGACACAACCTCCATTTTCAAAAGCACAGTTAAAAAACATCTTATCTCACTTACGCACCCAACCGGTAGCTAACCACATGAAAACTACTTTATCTTGCACATATCCACAGCAAAATACACTTATTGATATCTGTGATTCCCCTTAATTTGCACATGACTAACCAAAATTCTAATACAACTATTGCTTCTTAATTCTTAAGCTAGTCATAAGTTTGCCTAAGACACCCCAATACCCAATATAGAAACGGCATTATACCAATACATCACCTTTACCATTAATATATAAACTAATTGTTAAATTCTTAAACTAATTGCTAAATTCTTAAATGTTTAAAATTCAGTACCTCAATTTTGTAAACCTTAATTTTGTAAACCTCAATTTTGTAAACCTCACTTTTGTAAACCTAGTTAATCACTACAATTACCTAACCTTAATATCAGTATAATCATTGTGTCACTATTGAGTAAGACCTATCATAAGACTGCCTGAAAAGCCTAGGCATACCTAGGCATATTATTGGCCATCTTGTAATATCTATTCCATAAAATGTATTAATACTATAAGTATACCCCACTTTGTAATACAGTATTATTAGAAATAAATTTTTGATTTTATTTGATTTGAATTAAATCATTCACAAGTTTTTCATGAGTAGAACCATTAGGTAACTGAAAGTATTTGTTTATCAGTAATAAGATTGATAATCAGATGCATTGATGAGTTGCCCAGTAGTGAAAACATTGGGTAATTGAATTTATTTGAGGGTTGCCAATTAACATTAAGTTAGAGAAACAAATTTGTGAGTTGCCTTTCAGGAGAAAGTCAAATCTTTGGACTACTTAAGAAGCCAGTAAATTTGAGGTTCAACTGTGTATACATTATGTAATTATTTATTTTTATTTTTTCAACAAGTCGGCCGTCTCCCACCGAGGCAGGGTGACCCAAAAAGAAAAAAATCCCCAAAAAGAAAATACTTTCATCATCATTCAACACTTTCACCACACTCATACATAATCACTGTCTTTGCAGAGGCGCTCAGATACGACAGCTGAGAATAAGTCCCTCCCCGCTGTCACTATCCCAAACCCCTCCTTTAAAGTGCAGGCATTGTACTTCCCATTTCCAGGACTCAAGTCCAACTAAATCAATTAACTAGTTTCCCTGAATCCCTTCACAAAATGTTACCCTGCTCACACTCCAACAGCTCGTCAGGTCCCAAAAACCATTTGTCTCCATTCACTCCTATCTAACACGCTCACACATGCTTGCTGGAAGTCCAAGCCCCTCGCCCTCAAAACCTCCTTTACCCCTCCCTCCAACCTTTTCGAGGACGACCCCTACCCTGCCTCCCTTCCCCTACAGATTTATACGCTCTCCAAGTCATTCTACTTTGATCAATTCTCTCTAAATGACCAAACCACCTCAACAACCCCTCTTCAGCCCTCTGACAAATACTTTTAGTAACTCCACACTTCCTCCTAATTTCCACACTCCGAATTTTCTGCATAATATTTACACCATACATTGCCCTTAGACAGGACATCTCCACTGCCTCCCACCTACTCAGGTCACATCCTCTGAAGGAAGGAGCATGGCATCAGACCTAGTAGCACAAGCTAGTCAGGTGCAACTCACCCACCCAAAGTCGGTACCTGACCAGCCAGGCTGTGGTTCGTACGTTGGACTGCGTGCGGCCAGCAGTAACAGCCTGGTTGATCAGGCTCTGGTCCAACATGAGGCCTGGTCACAGACTGGGCCGCAGGGGCGTTGACCCCTGGAATTCTCTCCAGGTAAACTCCAGGTAAACACTTAGAGCGCAGACCCATTCTCTCATGTCTAGGCGACTCAGACCTATCACACTAAATTTGAAGGAATGAAAAATAAAACATAGCTCTACGTTCGGTCAGCTACGCACGTGAACGTATATATACGTGTGGACAGTTTAAGGGTTAATGAATGACTTGACTGACTTACTGAATGACTTGACTGACTGACTTGACTGACTGACTTGACTGACTGACTTGACTGACTTACTGACTGACTTGACTGACTTACTGAATGAGTTGACTGACTTACTGAATGACTTGACTGACTTACTGAATGACTTGACTGACTGACTGACTTACTGAATGACTTGACTGACTTACTGAATGACTTAAAGTTAGAGACACTCAGTACAGCCATCGACTTCAGTTCCAGAACCTCTACTATCCACCTCAGCCCAGTAGGGCCACACCATAACTCTCCACACTCTTCACAATCATCCACAAACACCAGCACCCACAATTTAAGGTAAATACTATTATTTCTGTTACATTTGTAGTCTTAAGCAGTAAAAACAACATAATACATCACAATAATGAACTACAATTACATATTCACTTTTATTTTTGTAAGATCTGTTGGTCTAAAAAAAACTTGTTTGGCTTTTTGGGGACTCCCAGGAACGTAACCCTATTTTTCCCATAAGTTCTTTTAATTATCTAACACAAATTTATCTAACACAACGTTTTCAGGAACGTAACTTCCGTGCTAAATGAGGGTCTACTGTAATGTGTAATAATTATTTTAGTTTATAACATGTCAAATTCACAGGATGATGTGAGTGAAGCTGGAACTTACACAATTGAAAAGGATTCCTCATCTCCTGAGGTGGAGCAAGCAAGAAACAACATTGACCGTATATTTGGTGTTTCTGGAACAGAGAGTGAGGTTGACGTGATTACACCCCAAGGAAATGCTCCCACACATGACTTGTGGACACCTACTCCAGAGCCTGACAAATTTAAGGTAGTAGTAGTAGAGAACTTATGAAAAATGTTGATTTACTTTCTGTGTTTTCATTAAAATACAATATATCCTGTGGTTACTTTCCAGTAAAAGTAGGTCTTAGACAGGGGTGTGTAATGTCACTATGGTTGTTTAACATATTTATAGATGGAGTTGTAAAAGAAGTAAATGCTAGGGTGTTGGGGAGAGGGGTGGGATTAAATTATGGGGAATCAAATACAAAATGAGAGTTGTCATAGTTACTTTTTGCTGATGATACTGTGTTTATGGGAGATTCTAAAGAGAAGTTGCAAAGGTTAATGGACGAGTTTGGGTGGGTGTGTAAAGAAAGAAAGTTGAAAGTGAACATAAATAAGAGTAAGGTGAATGTTTTCAGATATTTGGGAGTTGATTTGTCAGCGGATGGGTTTATGAAGGATGAGGTTAACCATAGAATTGATGAAGGAAAAAAGGTGAGTTGTGCGTTGAGGTATCTGTGGAGACAAAAAATGTTATCCATGGAGGCAAAGAAGGGAATGTACAAATGTATAGTGGTACCAACACTCTTATATGGGTGTGAAGCATGGGTTGCAAATGCTGCACCGAGGAGGCGGCTGGAGGCAGTGGAGATGTCCTGTCTAAGGGCAATGTGTGGTGTAAATATTATGCAGAAAATTCGGAGTGTGGAAATTAGGAGGAAGTGTGGAGTTACTAAAAGTATTTGTCAGAGGGCTGAAGAGGGGTTGTTGAGGTGGTTTGGTCATTTATAGAGAATGGATCAAAGTAGAATGACTTGGAGAGCGTATAAATCTGTAGGGGAAGGAAGGCGGGATAGGGGTCGTCCTCGAAAAGGTTGGAGGGAGGGGGTAAAGGAGGTTTTGTGGGCGAGGGGCTTGGACTTCCATCAAGCATGTGTGAGCGTGTTAGATAGGAGTGAATGGAGTGAATGGTTTTTGGGACCTGACGAGCTGCTGGAGTGTGAGTAGGGTTATATTTTGTGAAGGGATTCAGGGAAACCAGTTAATTGATTTAGTTGGACTTGAGTCCTGGAAGTGGGAAGTACAATGCCTGCATTTTAAAGGAGGGGTCTGGGATAGTGACAGTTGGGAGGGACTTATTCTCAGCTGTCATATCTGAGTGCCTCTGCAAAGACAGTGATTATGTATGAGTGAGGTTAAAGTATTGAATGATGATGAAAGTATTTTCTTTTTTTGGGGATTTTCTTTCTTTTTGGGTCACCCTGCCTCGGTGGGAGACGGCCGACTTGTTGAAAAAAAAAAATCTGCATACCTTTGCAAAGACAGTTATAGTATGAATGATGTATTAATATTGGTAGAATTACCGACAATGTTAAGTAAAAGGACACAAATGCAACTAATGTGACATTTTATAGTGGCAACGTTTTGCTCTCCAGGAGCTTTTTCAAGCCGTTATAAACAGTACATGGACACAGAGGGTATATACGTATAGGCTTAGAGTGAGGTGTAATACTAGTGGCGGTAGTAGTAGTAGTAATACTACCACTAGTATTACAACTCTAAGCCTATATATACCCTCAGTGTCCATGTATTGTTTGTAACGGCTTGATAAAGCTCCTGGAGAGCAAAACATTGCCACAATAAAAAGCCACATTAGTTGCATTTGTGTCGTTTTACTTATCAGTATGAATGATGGTGAAAATGTATCTTTTTTTTGGGGTCACCCTGCCTCGGTGGGAGACGGCCAGCATGTTAATTAAAATAATCCTCAAACACAGTATAACCCTTCAATATACAGTGGTACCTCGAGTTACGATATTTTTTCGTTCAAGAATGCTGTTCAAGTGCCATTACCAAACGAATTTATCCCCATAAGGAATAATGTAAAATAGACTAGTCCTTTTACACCCCCAAAAATATACCTACAAAAGCATTTAAAAAAATAAACTTACATAAAAGGGCGATTTTGGGGACCATCGTAACTCGAGGTACCACTGTATAGGGTTTCTCTGTGAATATATTAATGCTGTTAAATGCTCCTCATTATCATTGTCTGTAATTATTACTTCTGAAGATAATAACGTATAAATTTTAAATCTTGGTTGTAATGTTAACTTGTTTTAACCCTTTCGGGGTCAGTGCCATACTAGTACGTTTTATGAGCAGGGGTTGGTGCCATACTAGTACGCGTAAATTCTAGCGGCTTCAAATTAAGCAGGAAACGGCTGGTAGGCCTACATATGAAAGAATGGGTCTATGTGGTCAGTGTGCGCAGTATAAAAAAAATCCTGCACCACACACTGCATAATGAGAAAAAAATAACTCCGACCGTTTTTTTCGTTTAAAACAGCGACTTTGCAGTCTATTTTCGTATGGTATTTATTGATGTATTCTCGTTTTCTTGGTCTCATGTGATAGAATGGAAGATATATTACAGAAATAGAGATGATTTTGATTGGTTTGACAATGACAAGTACCTTGGAATTGAGCTCAAAGTAGCAAAAATGTTCAATTTTCGCCCATGTTCAAGAGTAAACAAATCACACCATGCATCCAATGCACATCAACTGGTGAGTCTAATATTCTTGCACAAGTGCGCTGATATTATTTATACCATTTTTACAATGATGCAGTTGTATACATAACAGTAAATCTTTTATTTTTTGTGAGAATAAAAATTAAAAATGGAAAGCAAAAGTAATGTAAGAGGGGCCTGGAGATGTGACTAATGAACAGAGAAGATGTCTGCCTTGTTTATTCTGGACCCTATTTTGAAATTGGCATCGTTTGAAATTTGTGTGAAATTGGCCAAATTGTCATTTTCTGACCACTATTTTGGGTAGTTGAAATTGGTAAATAGGCAGTTTCTTGTACTCAATCGATAGAAGAAATGGAGTTCTAGCGAAATAGCTATGATTTTAGTGGACTGGAACATTGGAATTGGCCAAAAATAGGGCTCAAAGTGAGTGAAATCGCCGATGCGTAAACATTTCGAGACTGATAACTTCGCGAGAGCATAATTCCGTAAGTTTTCATTCAAATTTCCAACTTTTGGTGTTGTTATGATCGGAAAAAGATTCTCTATCATTTCGTAAGAAAAAAAAATTTTTTTTTTCCAAAAAATTTTCGACCCTGAGAACGTGTTTCCGAGAAGGCCTGTCGACCCCCAAAGGGTTAAATTACGTTTATAATTTTGTAATATTAGTAGAATTACTAACAATATGTTAGGTAAGAGGACAGACACATGTGCAACTAATGGGACATTTTATTGTGACAACATTTCACTCTCCAGAAGAAAGCTCCTGGAGAGCCATAACAGTAAATAAAGCTCCTTGAGAGTGAAACATTGCCACATACTTTCATATGTGTCCTTTTCCTAACATTTATTATTTTACCAACATATGGTATACAGTGCTTGTCATTAATGTATGCTGGTACCCCCCCTCTAAAACTGTGACCACAAAATAGGTCTTCCTTGCTCTTTAGAACATCTTTCAGCTACTATCTACATAAGAACATAAGAAAGAAGGAACACTGCAGCAGGCCTACTGGCCCATGTGAGGCAGGTCCAAGTCTCCTCCTGGCTTAAACCAATGACCCACCCAGTCAGGTCAGATCACATCCACTTAAGGAAGGAGCACTGTATCAGACCTGTTAGCACAAGCTAGTGAGGTCCAACTCTCATACCCACACCCACTCTCTATTACCAAACCAGTGCTTTCCAATATCCTTCCTGAATCTCTATTTTTCCAATTTAAAACCATTGCTTTGAGTCCTGTCTTGGCAAGATATTTTTAGCATGCTATTTACATTCCCTTTATTTATTCCTGTTTTCCATTTACACCTCCATCATATTCCCTAATTCTATGCCTTTGTAGAGAGTGCAGATTCAGGGTCCTTAGTCTATCCTCATAGGGAAGGTTTCTGATACATGGGATCAACATTGTCATCCTCCTTTGTATGTTTTCCAGTATGTTATCCATTCTGTAATATAGTGACCAGAAATGTGCAGCATAATCTAAATGAGGCCTAACCAAAGATATATAGAGTTGAAGAACAACCTGAGGACTTCTATTATTTATGCTCCTTGATATGAAGCCAAGGATTCTGTTCACTTTATTGCGAACACTTATGCACTGTTGTCTTGGTTTTTAATTACTGCTAACCAGAACTCCCAAATCCTTTTTGCAATCAGTAATATTAAGATCTACATTATTTAGTTTATTTGTGGCATGGCATCCGTAGGAGTGGGCTGATAACTTCCCCTGGTAGAACTCTCCATCACAGATCAGAGGTTCTCAATGGGATTCAAGTCTGGGGAATTTCTTGGTCAGTCATTGAAGAAGGGTACTTCACAGTCACAAAACCACTGAACAACAGATTTCGAGGTGTGGAAAGGCACACTGTCTTGCATAAATAATCATTGAAGTGCACACTGTGAAAGTTTGGGCAAATGATCACAGAGCAATTCTAGGTATGTCATTACAGTTAATGTGAGTGGGGATGTTTTTTCTAGGCTTCCCTGGGTGTGCTTTTCATGTGGGCATGTCATGAACACCATTCTCAAGGAACTGACGCAACCAGGTCCTCGCTGAAAGCTCACACACATTGATAGCTTCTACTGCTTCCTTCCTTTGATGGCTTGCCTTTTGCAGTCTATTGATCTGTGCAATTGTCTGTTCTGTCAGTGACTTACTTTAGTCCACATTAATTCGTCAGTAGCCAAAAATGTCTGCCAAACTCAGCCCTCTTGAGCAAATTGTGCAGGGGGACCACAGACACAAATCCATCCACCATATAAGCAGTCAGTGTCCTTATAAATTCCTGAGATGGTCGGTCAAATTTGAATTTGAACTGTGAGTTGCCAGGCCAGCATAACTTTTTGTCTCACCAAAAAACCTACCAGGTTAGGATATTACTTTGGGCATTAAAGTATGCTGAGTGCCTTCCATCTGGTATACTTTAATAATGGGTGCTGTATACCACCGTACAAACCTTCCAGTGTGTGTCAAAATAGGTTTTAATCGTATCTCAATTTTCACACGAAAGCTAAGAATATTTTAACTTTCGCTGACTGTGCCATAGTAGTACTATGCCTTGAGTTCACTGGCTGTGCTGTAGTACTACGTAATAAGGTCAGCTCACTCAGATAAGCTGTTAGCAATAAATTTGGGCCTAGATGTGAGAGAATGGGTCGATGCGGTAAGTGTGCACCATATAAAAAAAATACAGCAGCATGCAGTACATAATGAGAAAAAACTGCGACCGTGTTTTTGGTTTAAAACAGCAACTTTGCGGTGTATTTTCATGTGGTTTTTATGGTTGTATTCTCGGTTTCTTGGTCTCATTTCATGGAATGGAAAATATATTACAGAAATAAAGGTGATTTTAATTGGTGTTAGGACTGAAAATAGCTTGAAATTGAGCTCAAAGTAGCGGAAATGTTTGATTTTTGCCGATTCTCAAGAGGAAACAAATCACACCATGCGTCCAATGCACATCAACTGGTGGGTCTAATGTGCATTCACGAATTCACTGATATTATTTATACAATTATTACAATATTGCATAACAGTAAATCTTCTATTTTTTTTGGTGAATAAAATTAAAAATGGAATTCCTGTGTAAAGCATGGAAACATAAATAATAAACAGGGGAAATTATATTTTAGTGCCAGGAATGCTTGCATTCTGGACCCTATTTTAAAACTGGAATATTTTAAAATTTGTGTGAAATTGGCCAGATTACCAATTTCTGATCACTTTATTGGGTAGTTGAAATAGTTGATTGGGTGATTTCTTGTGCTCATTCGATAAAATGGAAGACACTAGTGAAATAGCCTAAGAATTTGGTCAACTGGCACAATATAATTGGCCTAAAATAGGACTCAAAATGGGCAAAATCGCCAATGCGTAAATATCGCTGACACAGCCAAATTTGCAAAAACGTAGTTTCATCAGTTTTTGATCAAATTTCGTACTTTTTGTTTTATTACCTTCAGAAAAAGATTCTCTACCATTTCACAAGAAAAAATAACAATTTTTGTTTTTAAATTCTTGGACACTGTGGACAAGTTTTAGATAGGGAAGGGTCTGGACTGGGAAAGGATTAATATGAAACTTCTTCATGTCTGAGGTCAATGTGTGGTGTGAATATAATGCAGAGAATTCGGAGTTTGGAAATTAGGAGGAGGTGCGGGATTACCAAAACGATTGTCCAGAGAGCTGAGGAGGGGTTGTTGAGGTGGTTTGGACATGTAGAGAGAATGGAACGAGACAGAGTGACTTCGAGAGTGTATAAATCTGTAGTGGAGGGAAGGCGGGGTAGGGGTCGGCCTAGGAAAGGTTGGAGGGAGGGGGTAAAGGAAGTTTTGTGTGCGAGGGGCTTGGATTTCCAGCAAGCATGTGTGAGCGTATTTGATAGGAGTGAATGGAGGCATATGGTTTTTAATACTTGACGTGCTGTTGGAGTGTGAGCAAAGTAACATTTATGAAGGGATTCAGGAAACCGGCAGGCCGGACTTGAGTTCTGGAGATGGGAAGTACAGTGCCGGCACTCTGAAGGAGGGGTGTAAATGTTGCAGTTTTATAACTGTAGTGTAAAGCACCCTTCTGGCAAGACAGTGATGGAGTGAATGATGATGAAAGTTTTTCTTTTTCGGGCCACCCTGCCTTGGTGGGAATCGGCCGATGTGTTAATAAAAAAAAAAAAATTCTTCATCTGGATTTTGTGTGTCATAATAAGCATTTAATCAGTGCTAATTGATTTTGTTTTATGTTTTTGTTATATAATAGATGGCGATGATTATTTACATTTTTAATAGAGAACTTGTTAAAAATGAAAGTATAGTTTCATATACGTACTTTATAAATTTTTCTTAAAGATGAGTTGATTTGAATTGTGAAAAATATTTTCTTACCCTCAGAGTCCTAGCAGTTTAAGTCGCAACAGTCCAAACTGGATTAGACAGTGGGCTGCACAAGTAGCTGAGCACACAAAGCCTTCTGATGCTTCTATAAATAGTGCTCTTGGATCTCCCCGTGGCCCCAAGCCTCCACTTGCTTCCCTCTCATCCTCGCAAGAGAGTAGTGATTCCCGTCCCCGCCGAAAGTTGCCAACTCCCCCCACCCATCACTCAACATTTGCCATGGCCTCTATGAAAACAAACGATTTGTCTGACCAGGAGAGTCCTATTAAGGGCCGAGTAAGTAGCTTGTGTGTTTTTTCATTTCCCTTTTCCCTTTCTCCCTGGATATATTTTCAGTACCATTTTCATCTTTGCTGGAATGCTTTCAGAAAAATGGCACAAAAAGAAATTTAACAATGAATGTTCAGCACTATGTGCCTATTACTTCAGAGAAAGGGGGGAAGGAATTGTAGAAGGAAGGGTAGAAGATAAGAGATAGCGTGAAGCCAATTGTGCTCTGAAAGTTTTGTATTTTATTCTACATACCTCTTTCTTGAAATTTTTAGTATTATTGACTTAATAGTGGCTTTAAAGAATAATGCTGTTTTTCACATGTTATGATTTTCTCTGTCACTGATGCTAAAATAAAGAACCTATGCAAGTGAATATCTATAAATCATACCACATTGTATATAAGTAATAATAGTAATTGTTAGTGATTTATAAATTGCAAAATGTAGAATGCAGAATTGTAGAATGCCATCAGGAATATTGTTTCCATAAACTGCCACCTGTTAAGACTGCTCCCTGGCACCACTGCAAAATGTAGATACAGTGGACCCCCGAGTTTCGTAAGGTTCTTATTTCATAAACATCATGTTTCATAAGCTTTTTTTGATTTCGAGAATCGTAAACTGGCTCGTGTTTCGTAACGTATTAGACCTGTCCGCCTGCTCCGCGCCTGCGCAGAACGCAGGATGCCCGCCAGTGAAGCGTTGTTTACCATTGAGAGAACATTACCCAGTGCGCTCTTTCAAACATTCACAATACATTTGGTGTCTTTTTTGGTGGTTTAGTGACTGTCACTGTGAAATAAGTCACCATGGGTCCAAAGAAGCTTCCTAGTGGCACCCCTGTGGTAGCATTCATGCAGTGAGTGTAGCATTCATGCAGTGAGTGTAGCAGGCATGCAGGGAGTTTAGCAGGCATGCAGGGAGTGTAGCATTCATGCAGGGAGTTTAGCAGGCATGCAGGGAGTTTAGCAGGCATGCAGGGAGTGTAGCATTCATGCAGGGAGTTTAGCAGGCATGCAGGGAGTGTAGCATTCTTGCAGGGAGTTTAGCAGGCATGTAGGGAGTGTAGCATTCATGCAGGGAGTTTAGCATTCATGCAGAGAGTTTAGCATTCATGCAGTGAGTGTAGCATTTATGCAGTGAGTGTAGCATTCATGCAGTGAGTGTAGCATTCATGCAGTGAGTGTAGCATTCATGCAGTGAGTGTTAGCAGCATGCAGGGAGTTTAGCATTCATGCAGGGAGTTTAGCATTCATGCAGGAGTTTAGCATTCATGCAGTGAGTGTAGCATTCATGCAGTGAGTGTAGCATTCATGCAGGGAGTTTAGCAGGCATGCAGGGAGTGCAGCATTCATGCAGGGAGTGCAGCATTCATGCAGGGAGTGCAGCATTCCTGCAGGGAGTTTAGCATTCTTGCAGGGAGTTTAGCATTCTTGCAGGAGTTTAGCATTCTGCAGGGAGTTTAGCATTGATGCAGGGAGTTTAGCATTGATGCAGGGAGTGTAGCATTGATGCAGGAGTGTAGCATTCATGCAGGGAGTGTAGCATTCATGCAGGGAGTGTAGCATTCATGCAGGGAGTGTAGCATTCATGCAGGTAGTGTAGCATTCATGCAGGGAGTGTAGCATTCATGCAGGGAGTGTAGCATTCATGCAGGGAGTGTAGCATTCATGCAGGGAGTGCAGCAGGCATGCAGGGAGTGTAGCAGGCATGCAGGGAGTGTAGCAGGCATGCAGGGAGTGTAGCAGGCTTGCAGGGAGTGTAGCAGGCATGCAGGGAGTGGGATTCCCCTTCGTAGAGGCTGAAGAATTCCTCCCCCAACAAGTATTTAATTGTGATGAAACAGGCCTAATTTGGAAGAAAATGCCCAAGAGGACCTTCCTTACTCATTACCCTATCTTCCAGATGCCTGCAACTCTTCAATAAAAGTAAGTAAATGTATATATATATTATTTTTAATTATTTTGTATGTGAATATTTTTTTGTGGAACGGATTAATTGTATTTACATTATTTCTTATGGGAAATAATGGTTCGAATTTCGTAAACTTCGTGTTAAGTAATAGCTCCTGGAACGGATTAATTACGATACTCGGGGGTCCACTGTATCCTCAATAAGTTAACCTAGCCATGAAAATTGCCTTAGCAAATAAATTTGCTTCACAGGATACTTTTAACCCTTTCACTGTTGGTCCCATAATATTACGGCTTTGAAGTCAGTGTCGGTCCCCTAATACTACACCAAAATTATATCGGCTTCCAGTCTTGCAGGAGATAGCTGGTAGGCCTACGTATGAGAGAATGAGTCTAAGTGGTCAGTGTGCGAAGTATAAAAAAAATCCTGAAGCACGCAGTGCATAGTGAGAAAAAAACAGCAACCACGTTGTTGGTTTAAAACAGTGAATTTGCGGTGTATTTTCGTGTGGTATTTATGGTTGTATTGTCATTTTCTTGGTCTCATTTGATAGAATAGGAGATATATTACAGAAATATAGATGATTTTGAATGGTTTACAAACTAAAAGTGGCTCGAAAGTGAGCTCAGAGTAGCAGAAATGTTCGATTTTTGACAATGTTCAAGAGGAAACAAATCACGTCACGCGTCTAATACACGTCAACTGGCCGGTCTAATATGCTTTCACAAATGCGCTGATATTATTTATACCATTTTTACAATAATGCAGTAGTCTGCATAACAGTAAATCTTTTATTTTTTGTGTGAATAAAAATTCAAAATGGGCCTGGAGACATGACTAATGAACAGAGAAGATGTTATTTTGGACCCTATTTTGAAATTGTTCTTTCTTGAATTTTGTATGAAATTGGCCAAATTACCAATTTCTGATCACTTTATTGGGTAGTCGAAATAGGTAAATGGGCGATTTCTTGTATTCAGTCGATAGAACAAAAGGAGTGCTAGCAAAATAGCTATGAATATAATCAACTGTAACAATGGAATTGGCCCAAAATAGGGCACAAAGTGGGCAAAATTGCTGATGCGTAAATATTGCCGAGACCACTAACTTTGTGAGACTGTAATTCCATAAGTTTTCCATCAAATTTCACACTTTTGGATTCATTACCATCAGGAAAGATTCTCTATCGTTTCATAAGATTTTTTTTTTTTAAATTCTTCTGCACTGAGAGCAAGTTTGTGAGCAGGGGTCTCAACAGTGAAAGGGTTAAGCCAAAAACTGGAGGAAAATATCAATCACTGTCAAGAGTGGGAAGGAATAGTCAGAAAGAAGCAAATTGTTGCATCACATGCTTGCTGCTATTCTACTCCCCCCCATCCCCCCCACCCCCCAGTTGCATCTACCTGTCCTCTGCCCATCCAAACCTCGTTTAATGTCATAAATAGTGAAAACCTGGATGGAGATTGCATACAGTGTGGCAGCCACATTGAATATTCTTAATACGTAATGTATCGTATATGCAGAACTTTGACGTATTTAAAGAGTATTAGTATGACTGAGGAAGATAGAAAGGATGCATTACAAAAACACACTTGAAAAAGATACTATGTGAAAAAGACAGAAGTATATTCTTACAGATTGCAGATACATTGGTCAGCATCTGTTCATCAAATAATCATCTATGTCTAGTTTGCTGGGCCTTGCGAAAAGCCTGACATAAAGACCAAAATAAGTCTGATGCAGATCATCATACCAAAACAGATAAAGGGAATGACATCATTAGACATTTACAGAGCAAAAAGGTGAAACAGAAACAGTGATGCAAAGTAGAGCTACACATGAGATACCTTCAGACCAAAACAGACGTCAAGACAGAGAAACACTAAAAACATTATCAGAGCATGATAGACAGGAAAACTGAAGAAAAATTCACTAGACAAAGCTGAAGCTACCATAGAAAAAGATAAAGGACATGGAATATGTAGGTACTGTGCAATGGATTATGGTAGAAGTTCTATATATCAACCCATCAAAAGTGCTCCAATATGCTGAAAAAAGGGCAGTGTTTCTTTAATAAAGACTGTTAGTGTTTTCACCCAGAGATGTGTTAATCATCATTAGTGGCCATGAATTATTACAATCTGAGCTGCTTAAGGTTCTACTTGAAGATGACACATTATAGAAATACAGTGGTACCCTGAGTTTCGTACAGCTCCCAACTCAAACAATTATGTAAGTGTATTATTGTAAGGGCTTTTGTAAGTGTATTTTTGGGGATCTGAAATGGACTAATCTAATTTACATTATTCGTTCGGTAACGGCACTCGAACAGCCTTCTGGAACGAATTATGGCCGAAACTCTGGGTACCACTGTATGTACCAAGAGACAGAAGACGTAATAGAGAAAAATAATTTTTTTAGGGGAAGAGATATACAGAAGAACTAAACATCAAAATACAAGGAAGGACAACAGGGAATATATAGACACTTGGGAAAGTAGTACAGAAAACCATTACTTCACACACCTGGTCTAAACATACAACAGCCCACATTACAGGGTACAACCCAGGGCAGCATGGGTTTAGAGCAGGTCGCTTCTGTCTGTCCCAACTACTGGACCACTACGACAAGGTCCTGGATGCTCTAGAAGACAGAATGAAAATGTTATATTCACAGACTTTGCAAGAGCTTTTGACAAGTGTGACCATGGTGTAATAGCACACAAAATGCGTGATAAAGGAATAACAGGAAAAGTTGGTAGATGGATCTATAATTTCCTAACAAGTAGAACACAAAGAGTAGTAGTCAACAGAGTAAAGTCTGAGGCGGCTACAGTGAAAAGCTCTGTTCCACAAGGCACAGTACTCGCTCCCATCCTGTTCCTCATCCTCATATTGGACATAGACAGGGATATAAGCCACAGTGCAGTGTCTTCCTTTGCAGATGACACCTGAATCTGCATGACAGTGTCCATCGTTGAAGACACTGCAAGACTCCAAGCAGACATCAACCAAATCTTTAAATGGGCTGCAGAAAACAATATGAAGTTCAATGAGGAGAAATTTCAATTACTCAGATATAGAAAACGTGAGGAAATTAAAATCTCATCGAAGTACAAAACAAATTCCAACCAGGTCAAACACCTGGGAGTGATCATGTCAGAGGATCTCACCTTCAAGGACCATAACACCGTAGCAATCGCATCTGCTAGAAAAATGACAGGATGGATAATGAGAACCTTCAAAACCAGGGATTCCAAGCCCATGTTGACACTTTTCAGGTCGCTTGTTCTATCTAGGCTGGAATATTGCTGCACACTAACTGCTCCTTTCAAGGCAGGTGAAATTGCTGACATAGAAAATGTGCAGAGAACCTTCACGGCACACATAACTGCGATAAACCATCTCAATTACTGGGAATGCTTGAAGTTCCTAAACCTGTACTCCCTAGAACGCAGGCGGGAGAGATACAGTGGACCCCCGCCATTCGAACACTCCAAAACTAACCCTTTTATGTAAGTGTATTTTTTTAAATGCTTTTATAAGGTATTTTTGGGGGTCTGACATGGACTACTCTAATTTACATCATTCCTTATGGGAATAAATTCATTTGGTAACAGCACTTGAACAGCATTCTGGAATGAGGGTGAGTTTTTGAGTGTTCGAATGGCGGGGGTCCACTGTACATTATTATATTCACGTGGAAAATTCTTGAGGGATTAGTACCTAACTTGCACACGAGAGTCACTCCCTACGAAAGCAAAAGACTCGGCAGGCGATGTAACATCCCCCAATGAAAAGCAAGGGTGCCACTAGCACGTTGAGAGACAACACAATAAGTGTCAGGGGCCCAAGACTGTTCAACTGCCTCCCAGCATACATCAGGGGGATTACCAACAAACCCCTGGCTGTCTTCAAGCAGGCACTGGACAGGCACCTAAAGTCGGTACCTGACCAGCCAAGCTGTGGTTCGTACGTTGGACTGCGTGTGGCCAGCAGTAACAGCCTGGTTGATCAAGCTCTGATCCAACATGAGGCCTGGTCACAGACTGGGCCGCAGGAGCTAATAATGTACTATATACATTATCAAGACTGTAGCATGGTATGTACTGCTGTACATACATTGTCAAGACTGTAGCATGGTATGTACTGCTGTACATACATTGTCAAGACTGTAGCATGGTATGTACTGATGTATATACATTATCAAGACTGTAGCATGGTAGGTACTACTGTATATATATATATATATATATATTATATATATATATATATATATATATATATATATATATATATATATATATATATATATATATATATTATCAAGACTGTAGCATGGTAGGTAATGCTGTATATAAAGTATCAGTACTGTATCATGGTAAGCACTGCGGTATATACTGTATCATGGTAAGCACTTCTGTATATACTGTATCATGGTAAGCACTGCTGTATATACTGTATCATGGTAAGGACTGCTGTATATAAAGTATCAGTACTGTATCATGGCAACCACTGCTGTATATACAGTATCAGTACTGTATCATGGTAAGCACTGCTGTATATACAGTATCAGTACTGTATCATGGTAAGCACTGCTGTATATACAGTATCAGTACTGTATCATGGTAAGCACTGCTGTATATAAAGTATCAGTACTGTATCATGGCAACCACTGCTGTATATACAGTATCAGTACTGTATCATGGTAAGCACTGCTGTATATACAGTATCAGTACTGTATCATGGTAAGCACTGCTGTATATACAGTGTCAGCACTGTATCATGGTAAGCACTGCTGTATATACAGTGTCAGTACTGTATCATGGTAAGCACTGCTGAATATAGTGTCAGTACTCTATCATGGTAAGCACTGCTGTATATACGGTATCATGGTAAGCACTGCTGTATATACAGTATCAGTACTGTATCATGGTTTATACAGCAGACATTCATAATACATGCTGGTTACATTCCTCAAAACTGCACTGCCAGTGATTTCTGTGACTTAAGGACTGAAAAAAACTATGGTAAAAATAGGATTGCATTCCTTCATTTCTAAGCCCTAGGGGAAACTGGTTGGTGATTCAATTTTGAGTTTATTTCTTTTATAACATTATTGGTATTGAATAACAAAAAGTTGATAAATTAAACACATTTACAACACTGAATATCTTTATTTTAATTTTAAAGAGATTTCAGCAAAGTGCCATTTTTCACTTCAATAGAACTTATTAAGTGGAGACAGAATTCATGAATAACCATCAAAACCACCAACACTTTCAACATCATACAGTATTTTTGTTGCACACACTTGTGTGAAAAAGAGTACAAAGTGACAAGAAAGAATTTTATCTTACCTTCCATTCCTTGTTCCTTGTCCTTGTTGCTACAGACGTTTGTATAGTTCGTGTGGCCTTTATCAGCCAAAATGGCCAACTGTGGCCTTCATCTTCATTAGGTCATAAACACAAATTGTCTCGCAAATAATGTTGAACAATTATGTAAATGCAGCTATCATAGGTAAATGTCTGTTTAAGGTACAAAAATTTTTAATTACAGTGTCATTATGTGTGACACTTGCCAAGTGAGTAACCTACGAGCCATAATTACCACCACCATCTCCCACCTCTACCCTAACCACAATTCTCTTAGAGACTATTGTATGGTACATATTCAGATACTGACAACTAGTTTGTACCATACAGTGTTGCTAGGTCTTCCCCACCAAAACAATGGAGGGGGACTCCATAGGGTAATGCACTCAACTAATCCTACCCGGCTGACCTTAACTGTAATTGTGCGCTACTGTTAGAAATGAAAAATATAATTTAAATCCCATAGTATTGAAAACGTGAGCTATGTTTACCTGACTTATTGTTGTCTACTGTACTGCTGTATATACAGTATTAAGACTATATACTAAATGTTATATACTACTGTATATACTTGTCAAGACTGTGGCATGGTATATACTTTATATACAGTATCAATACTAATGACACAGTACACTATAGAGTCCTGTATACTATACATTATCAAGACTTTCAGGGTTTTATGCTACTGAATATACACACTCAAGACTGTATGACATGGTATATACTACTGCATATACACTATCAAAACCGTTGCATAGTATTTGCTACTGTACAGTGGACCCCCGGATTACGTACTGCTCCAAACTCGAACAATTATGTAAGTGTATTTTTGTAAGTGTATTTTGGGGGTCTAAAAGGACTAATCTAATTTACATTATTCTTTATGGGAGCAAATTCATTTGGTAACGACACTTGAACAGCATTCTGGAACGAAATAATGACGTAATCCGGGGGTCCACTGTATATACAACACGAGTGTCATCATATGTACAGTGGACCCCCGAGTATCGGCTGTAATCCATTCCAGGATCTAGGCTTCAACTCGAACTGGTCGATAGTCAAACTAATATTTTCCATAAGAAATAATGTAAATACAATTAATCCGTTTCCACCCAAAAATATTCACCAAAAAATATTTTTTTTAAAGAGTAAATACTATAGTTTTACATACAGAATACAATGAGAAATAAATATAAAGCACTAATTTTAATGGATAAATGAACATTTGAATCAGTTTTATCTTTATTGAAGAGACTTGTTGGCGTATGAGAGAGGCAGGAGAGTTTGTTTGGAGGCAGGACAAGATAGCCCTTCGATACAACACTATTATAAACTCTACGGCTTATTTATCTATCACAATTCATCTAATATGACATAATAAACAATATTAATAACATATTATTATTATTATAATAATAAAAAAGAAGTGCTAAACCACAGGGGTCATGCAGTGCAGTATTAATAACATAGACACATGATATATACTTTAGAATTAATAAAATATGTCATTATGTATGAGGGAACTGGGGGTAGTGTTATTGTTGTTGGGTTTATAAGGCCCAATGAATTCACACTGAAACAATGTACGTAATTTATAAATAAGAAATATTTACACTTTAATTTATAAATAAGAAATATTTACACTTTATAAATAAGAAATATTTACACTTGCCTTGCAAGAGATGGTGGCAGAGGGCAGCGTTGGTCTCAGTGCCCCTATATTACTACCTCAAGCAACAATGGAGTTAAGTTTCGTGTCATCATTTTTCTATCGCTTAATCGCTTAACTTACTTGCTACAATGTTAATGCTACACTTTATCGCTGGCTGGTGCTATACCCTTTATCGACTCATGCTGCTTTAGTATTGTACATATCGTAGAATCAATGAATCACTGAAGAAGACACATTCTTCCCTCTCTTCCTCCTCCACTTTGGTACTTTGTTACAATTTCTTTCTTCAATTCTATCGTGTTTGTCACTTTCTTTACCAAAGGGCTGCCACTATGAAGTTTCTTTGTGCCCAAGGTGGCTTATTTCACAGTCACAATCAATAAACAAGCACTAAACACAATGAATTTATTGTGATAAACAAAGCTAGACTGGCTCACGACGCCTGCGTGGGGACGCGCTCAAGCGCGGGCAGGCGGACAGGTCTGGTACTCGGCCCGAAAAAACGGGGAATAGCCGATAGTCGGGCCAAAATTGGGCCGAAAAAAGCAACAGAAACATGAGTCGGCCGATACTCGGGGGTCCACTGTATATGTATACAGAATGAAGATTGTCATGGTAATACTACTGTATATACAGTATCAAAACAGGGTATCTGCTACTTTATATACAGTATCAAGACTGTGGCTTGGTATACAGCCTCTCCTCACTTAATGACGGAGTTCTGTTCCTAAGACCACGTCGGTAAATGAATTCGTTGCTAAATGAGGAGCATACTATAATGGTAGTGGGTTTGTGTCAACCATCTTTGATATTGTTTTAATGTCACCTTTGCACCATTTATAACATCTCTTATATATTTTTAAATGTTTATACAGCAGTGTACTGTATATTGTAATACAGAATTGAGGAGATCAGCTCTAATATACATTATTTAGGTATGCATACTGGTCACAGAGAGCCCATAGTAAGTCCAAGCTGTCGGTAAATGAGTACGTCGCTAAGTGAGGGAGGCTGTATCCTATCAAAATCAAAATGTTTATTTCCTGGTAAAGCTTAAAATGTGTGGTTTACATGTTATAAAATATTAATTACAAAGGAGGCCACTAGCATGCCTAGGTATTTTGGGCAGACTAATATTAATTCTTACTCTATATTGATATAGGTTATGGAGCATTACATTTGAACATACATTATTAGATACATACATAATTAGATACATATCTAATTAGGTACATACATAATTAGATTGGATTGGATTTGTCTTGGCATGATACACTGTTTCTATTAAAGCTCATATACTGGATGAGTATTGTAGGCAAACTTAGGACTAACTTAAGATTTAATAGGCAATAGGTATATTAGCAATTTCATGTTTACAGTCATTTGGGGGGGTGTAAGTGTAAATTAGGGGGAACTGCAGATAACGAGAGTAAGACTATATTGTTTTGGATGTGTTCATGATACAAAAAGAGAATTAGGTGGTTTTCATTTGGTTAGCTGATGATGGGGTGTGTTAGGGAGATAAGATGTATTGTATGTAGAGTAGTATTCTTTTAAAGTATCAAGACTATTATGTATATACTACTGTATATCCTTGACAAAAAATGGTTTCTCAAAAGAATAATTTTTACAAAGTTATAATTACTACTTTCTTTCTTTCAGAAGTTGAGCAGATTATTCTCTTGGGTGACTGAACAAATCTACTGACTACTCTGGCATTTTAATTACACTAACATGTTCTCTAATTTTCTTAACTAGCTAATAATTGAACCTTTTATAGTTTTCCCTCTGGTTGTGTAAGTTACCATTATTTGAAGACTAAATTACAGTCATGCTTATAAAAATATCATTATTTCTGTAGTAGGGTTCCATGAACCACTAGAGGAATAACATCCTGTTGATTTAAACTATATAACACCAGTAATTGTATTCTTAAACCACTCTTACACTTAGTATAATAATTTTTTACCCCTGGTGTCAAGATTTCACACTGCTTAGGTTCCCAGCACCACTTAGCTATCTATTTCATCTTCGCTAAGACCTCACTAGGAAAAATAAAATATTACTATCCAATTCACCTTGCTCTTCTCTGTTGAAGGACAGTATCCGTGCACATGTTATTTGATCTTATGTACCTTTGTGTTAAATGCACTAACTGAAATTTCAAGAAATTGGGGTGGGTTCTGCCTTTTTCAGTGTTTACTGTGTTGGAGTGGATAACGCTATAGTATATGCCTTGTAGAAATTGGGCTAAATCTCCAGTTCTTCTGACACTGTTTGTGGCTTGTATTGCTGTTGACACATACAATAGTGATTTCCAAGTTAAATAATACTCAGTTTCTCTGCCAGGTACCTAGCCATAAACTGGTTCTGAGCCTCGCTTTTTGCACCTTGGTTATACTATTCATGGGTTGCTTTGGGCCTCTACCAGTTGCCTGCTTGGATTAGATTGATAGCAAGTATGCATTCTCATCATTCATGTTAATGGAATTGCAGTAGATACCCAACTAACAAGCATCTGCATTACTTACGTCCACTGTTTTGAATTGGGTTTTTTTGAACCAATTAATTTTCTACAAAAGTCAATCTGAAGATATGAACATTTCAAACATTCAAACAACTCATTTTCTTCCTCAGAATTTTTCTGCTTTTTGCCACTATGCAAACAAAAGGGAAGAAATTCCATGTTATAGTTGTACCATTACTTACATGGGTGTTAGGCATGGTCTTTAATGTTGCAATGAGGATAAAGATGGGGGCAGTGGAGATGACATGTATGAGAGCAATGTGTGGTGTGAATATTAGGCAGAGAATTGGGAGTGCAAAGATTAGAAGGCAGTGTAAAATTATGAAATGTAAAATTTAGATGGTGGAGGACGGGTGTGTTTAGGTAATTTGGCCTTTTAGAAAGGTTGGGTTGGTTTTGATTACAAAGAGGGTGTGTAAATATGGGGTGAAAGGAAGGCAGCAACTGTAGTGAGTCAAAGGCTAGACTGACGCAGAGAGTTCAGGTATTAGCATGCTCACCCTAACTGCAATACTAGCTGCGCTGAAGATTGTCAATATATCTCCCATACTTAACAAAGTATCAGGACTCGGGTAAGTGAGTAGGCAGATAATAGTACAGTAAGTCTTCAACATTGTGAAGGCTCCATTCCCACCAGCTGCTGCTGTCCATTTATTCTTCTGGCTGTGTGAATGTCCAGCCAGAAGCAAGGTGACAGCATAACCCTTGGGTTATAAATTACAGGTCTCCCTCAACATTCGCATTTTCCACTTTTGTGGGCTTCGAACATTCGCAAATTCCCAGCCGCCAAATCATATTTAAGTTTCCCGCTACCCATGCGTCCCTACTACCCTCCCTCCGACTCCCTCAACCGGCAAACTTCGTTAGATCACTTCTTTCATAAGAAAACCATAATGTACAAATGAACTGGTATATGTACACCATTTACATACCTTGCAGAAGATAGGCAGAGCGGCTTACGCTTAATTGCTACACTCTTAATGCTACACTTTGTCACTGAACTTAACTGATTTAAACTCCACAGCTTGCACCTGTGCTGGCGTGTAGGAACACATTAAAATTACTAAGAGTGTGTTATTACGTAGTCTTGAAGACGCCATATTAATGATAATAGTAACACAATAATAATCACTCTGAGGCGCATAAATGTCGTATAAAATGTTAATACAGACATTTTGCTTAATGCATCTATGATATTTTTTCAAAATTATATAATAAACATGCTACGTAACAAATAAACATATAAATTAACATAAATATGAGATGTTTTTCCAGTTGGCTTGACAGTGAACAAAAACCATTCGTGTCCGGACTGCTAACAACAACTGGTTTGTTTACAAAACTCGCGAACCTTCTACACTCTCAATCTCTCTCTTGTTTATTCATTTAATCTTGTTTACTCACCTCTCACTCTACATTAAGACTACAACTATTTTAAGGTAAGTAATGAGAGTAGTGTAGTATATGCATTTTATCTCTCTAGGGCACTTTTAAAGCCTAATACAGTGGACCCCCGAGTATCGGCCGACTCGTGTTTCGGTCGCTTTTTTTGTCCCGACTATTGGCCGTTCCCCGTGTTTCGGGCCAGGTACCAGACCTGTCCGCCTGCCCGCGCTTGAGCGTGTCCCCGCACAGGCGTCGTGAGCCAGTCTAGCTTTGTTTATCACAATAAATTCATTGTGTTTAGTGCTTGTTTATTGATTGTGACTGTGAAATAAGCCACCATGGGCCCAAAGAAACTTCATAGTGGCAGCCCTTTGGTAAAGAAAGTGACAAACACGATAGAATTGAAGAAAGAAATTGTAGCAAAGTACCAAAGTGGAGGAGGAAGAGAGGGAAGAATGAGTCTTCTTCAGTGATTCACTGATTCTACGATATGTGCGATACTAAAGCAGCATGAGTCGATAAAGGCTATAGCACCAGCCAGCGATAAAGTGTAGCATTAACAGTGTAGCAAGTAAGTTAAGCAATTAAGCGATAGAAAAATGAAGACACGAAACTTAACTCCATTGTTGTTTGAGGTAGTATATAGGGGCACTGAGACCAACGCCACACTCTGCCACCATCTCTTGCAAGGCAAGTGTGGGGTTAAAAGACAAAGAATCAAATACAAAGTGGGAGTTGTCACAGTTGCTTTTTGCTGATGACACTGTGCTTTTGGGAGATTCTGAAGAGAAGTTGCAGAGGTTGGTGGATGAATTTGGTAGGGTATGTAAAAGAAGAAAATTGAAAGTGAATATTGGAAAGAGTAAGGTGATGAAGATAACAAAAAGATTAGGTGACAAAAGATTGGATATCAGATTGGAGGGAGAGAGTATGGAGGAGGTGAATGTATTCAGATATTTGGGAGTGGACATGTCAGCAGATGGGTCTATGAAGGATGAGGTGAATCATAGAATTGATGAGGGGAAAAGGGTGAGTGGTGCACTTCGGAGTCTGTGGAGACAAAGAACTTTGTTCATGGAAGTAAAGAGGGTAATGTATGAGAGTATAGTTATACCAACACTCTTATATGGGTGTGAAGCATGGGTGATGAATGTTGCAATGAGGAGAAGGCTGGAGGCAGTGGAGATGTCATGTCTGAGGTCAATGTGTGGTGTGAATATAATGCAGAGAATTCGGAGTTTGGAAATTAGGAGGAGGTGCAGGATTACCAAAACTATTATCCAGAGGGCTGAGGAGGGGTTGTTGAGGTGGTTTGGACATGTAGAGAAAATGGAACGAAACAGAATGACTTCGAGAGTGTATAAATCTGTAATGGAGGGAAGGCGGGGTAGGGGTCGGCCTAGGAAAGGTTGGAGGGAGGGGGTAAAAGAAGTTTTGTGTGCGAGGGGCTTGGATTTCCAGCAAGCATGCGTGAGCATATTTGATAGGAGTGAATGGAGACAAATGGTTTTTAATATTTGACGTGCTGTTGTAGTGTGAGCAAAGTAACATTCATGAAGGGATTCAGGGAAACCGGCATGCCGGACTTGAGTCCTGGAGATGGGAAGTACAGTGTCTGCACTCTGAAGGAGGGGTGTTAATGTTGCAGTTTTATAACTGTAGTGTAAAGCACCCCTCTGGCAAGACAATGATGGAGTGAATGATGATGAAAGTTTTTCTTTTTCGGGCCACCTTGCCTTGGTGGGAATCAGCCGATGTGTTAATAAATAAATATAAAATAAATTAGAGTGTAAATAATTCTTATTTATAAATTACGTAGTACATTGTTTCAGTGTGAATAGTAGTAGTGGCTTCTGCTGCCGCCTCCACTACCACTATATGTACAGCTTATGGTCAGTGACCCTTATAAACCCAACAACAATAACACACTACCACCAGTCCTCACATTTGTAATGACATATTTTATTCATTCTAGAGTATATATCATGTTTCTATGTTATTAATATTGTTTATTATGTCATATTAGGTGAATTGTGGTAGATAAATAAGCCACAGAGGTGATATTAGTGTCATATTGAATCATTTTGTCCTGCCTCCAAATAAACTCGCCTCCCTCTTCCCTCCTCCCCGTCTTCCATACACCAACAAAAGTTTTCAATAACGGTAAGTGTGATGTTAAATGTTCATTTATACATGTTATTAGTGCTTTATATTTATTAGTCATTCTTTTCTGTATGTAAATCTATAATTAATCTCTAAAAAAATATTTTTTTTGTTAATACTCCTGGGTGTCTGAAACGGATTAATAGGATTTAAATTATTTCTTATGGAGAAAATGGTTTTGAAAATCGTGAATTTTGAATTTCGGCAGACACACTGGAACGGATTAATGACAATTTTCAAGGGTCCACTGTACAGTGGAACTCTGGTTTTCGTCCAGTCCGAATATTGTACAATTCGGATTTCGACCACTTTTTTTGGCGAATTTTTACTCCAGGTTTCATATATCCACTCGGAAATCGTCCATATCAGACGCATCAGCCCACTCGGGCCGCCGCCACTCACACGTACCTAACTCAGTCTGTCACTCGTCGAGTGAACAATACTCTGCTCATTCTTCCATTGTTTTTGGTGCTTGTTTATTGAGTGCGGCTGTGAAATAAGCCACCATGGGGCCAAAGAAAGTTCAGAGTGCCAGCCCTTTGGTAAAGAATGTGAGAAACACGATAGAATTTAAGAAAGAGCTTGTATCAAAATACGAAAGTGGTGTACGTGTGGCTGAGCTCGCCAGGATGTATGGTTAGTTTAAATCAACAATCAGTTCTATCCTGACGAATAAAGTAAAAATCAAGGATGCTGATGTTGCGAAAGGGGTAAATATTCTAACGAAACAGAGATCACAAACAATCGTTGTTGTTGGTGTGGATCAACGAAAAACAGTTAGCGGGAGATAGTGTTGTGGAGGGAATAATTTGCGAAAAGGCAAGGCAGTTGCATGCGGATCTCGTAAAGAAAATTCAAATTCAAATTCAAATGTTTATTTCTCTGTAAAGATTACAATGTGGGGTTTACATATGGGATATTGGTTACAATGTGTGATTTACATATTACAGTGGTACCCAGGATTTCGTACAGCTCCCATCTCAAACAATTATGTAAGTGTATTTTTGTAAGTGTATTTTTGGGGGTCTGAAACGGACTAAACTAATTTACATTTGTCCTTATGGGAACAAATTCGTTTGGTAATGGCACTCGAACAGCCTTCTGGAATGAATTATTGACGAAATCTGGGGTACCACTGTATAAAATACTAATTACAAAGAGGGCCACTATCATGCCTAGCATGGCTAGGCATTTCGGGCAGTCTAATAATAAATCTAAATTGATACAGGTTATGGAGCATATTGATATTAAAGTAGGTAGCTGCATTACAGTTTATAAATTTAGCAATGAGAATGGTTTTGTCTTGGCATGAAACACAGTTTCTAATAAAGCTCCTATATTGGAGTATCTCAGGCAAACTTATGACTAGTTTAAGATTTGTAAGGGAATAGCTTTATTCAAAATTTTATGTTTACAGTCACTTGGGTGAGTGTAAGTGTACAGTGGACCCCCGGATTACGATGGCGTCAGATTACGTTAAATTCGGAAAACGTTGCCTTTTTCCGTAAAAATATTGGTTTGGTATACATACGTGTATCCGCTCGGAATAAGTCATTCGTCCTGAACGTGTACACGTGCCCTGGGACGGCAAAACGCTCCATCCAGAGTCAGTGTGCCATTGTTTACCAGCGAGTGAGCACCACCCCCGCCACCCACGCATTCATACCATACATTTTGTCATTATTCCATTGTTTTTAGTGCTTGCAACTGCTAAATAAGCCACCATTGGCCCAAAGAAAGCTCCTAGTGCCAGCCCTTTGGTAAAGGGCTGAGAGGGGAGAATGTCTTCTTAAGTGATTCAGTGATTCTACGATATGTTATGATACTAAAACAGCATGAGTTGATAAAGGCTATAGTGCCAGCCAGCGATAGTGTAGCACTAACAGTGTAGCAAGTAAGTTAAGCCATTGATCTATAGAAAAATGACAACACAAAACTTAACTCCTCCAATGTTGTTGGAGTTATATAGGGCAACTGAAAACACTGCCTTGCTTGGTGGCCATCTTTATTTAAGGCTTATCTTTCAGTGACCCTCATACACCCAACAACAAACACAACAACACCAGTCCTCACATTCGTAATGACATTTTATTCATTCTAAAGTATATGTCATGTTTCTGTTAATATTTTTTTTTGTTTTCTTCTTCAACAAGTCGGCTGTCTCCCACCAAGGCAGGGTGACCCAAAAAGAAAGAAAATCCACAAAAAGAAAATACTTTCATCATCATTCAACACTCACCACACTCATACATACATAATCGGTGGCCTAGTGGGTAAAGCTCTCGCTTCACGCACGGAGGGGCCGAGTTCAATTCCCGGTGGGGCAGAAACATTTCGAAGTGTTTCATTACACACACACACACATACATACAAACAACAGGCCTAGTGTCTAATTGACATGTGCCTAGGACAAAATGGTAACTGTCTTTGCAGAGGCGCTCAGAATCGACAGCTGAGAATAGTCCCTCCCAGCTGTCACTATCCCAGACCCCTCCTTTATTATGTCATATTAGATGAATTGTGATAGATAAATAAGCCATAGAGTTTATATTAGTGTCATTTTGAAGGACTATCTTGTCCTGTCCACAAACACACACCCCTGTCGCCTGCACAATTCCAAACATTCGCCAGAAACAGAACTCTCTGGAACACTTTTTTGAGCAACAGGGGTCCAGTGACTCTCAAGCTGGTCCTAGTGGCATTAAAAAAACAAAGAAGGGAAGTAACCCAAGAAAAGGACTTGGTACCTGAAGTCTTAATGGAAGGGGATTTCCCTTCCAAACACTAGCAACTACTCCTTCCTCTCCCCTCCTTCCATCTTCCACACATCAACAACTCTTCAATAAAGGTAAGTGTCAGGTTATTACTGTCTTATGTACTTTATATCTCATTCTTTTCTGTGTAATTTAATGTGGAAACAATATTTATTTTAATACTTTTGAGTGTCTGAAACGGATTAATTGAATTTCCATTATTTCTTATGGGAAAAATAGATTCGGATTAAGTTATATTCGATTTAAGTTAAGCCCTCTGGAACGGATTAATCATGTAATCTGGGGTCCACTGTATATTGGGGGGAATCACAGATATCGAGAGTAAGTCTAGTTTTTTTTTTTATGTGTGCATGATACAAGTAAGAGAATAAGTGTAAATTGGGGGGAATCAACGAGTGCTGCTGTTAGTGAATTTAAGGCCAGCAAAGGCTGGTTCGACAGATTCAAGAAGCAAAGTGGCATACACAGTGTCTGCAACATGTTCAGTGACAATGCCTTGTCCCATTTTAGGCAAATCTTAAAGAGACGCCAGAAACAGAGCTCTCTGGACAGATTTTTTGTGCGACAGGGGTTCAGTGACTCTCAAACTGGTCCTAGTGCCAATAAAAGACAAAGAAGGGAAGTAACCCCTATCCTCAAAACCCATTAAATAATTGCTCAAAGAAAAATAATTTCTCAAACTTATTTTTATGCAAATGTTGAAACTTGTATCTCATAAATGTATAATTAGTGCAACCTTATCAAATCTTTGATTTTATAGCATTACCAAATAGAATAATCCATTTTCTTGTACTCATTGTAACTAATCTAATGACCATATGAACTGTTATTGCAATACAAATCATAGATTTGATTTGATTGATCTGATATGATAAATTGTATTGTAAAACTGTAATGCTTCAAAATTGTAAAACTATTGTGCTACAAAATTGTAATGTTCAAATTTCATTGCTTAAATATACTCAATTATACAAATTGTAAATTGTTTACTGTAATTTTTACCATTTAGTCTGTCATAGCATAATTAATTGTAAGTTAATTTTAAGTTTGCCCATAATGTTCTGCATACAAGGGGCTTTTCGCATGTACACCCCACTACTATAACTCCTTGTACAACTATGTATCATGTCTCAATAAACTAATTATTATTATTATTATTATTATTATTATTATTATTATTATTATTATTATTATTATTATTATTATTATTATTATTATTATTATTATTATTATTGGGTTTTGATACCTGAAGTCCTTATGGAGGGGGATTCCCCTTCCAAACATTAAACTCTCCTCCCTCTCCCCTCCTCACCTCCTTCCATACGCCAACATGAGTCTTCAATAAAAGTATGTAATAGTGATTTAACCCTTAAACTGTCCAAACATAGATCTACGTTTACGTGCGTAGTGCTCCGACCTTGATTTCTCCATAAGAAAGCATGTAAAAAAAACGTAGATCTACGTTCGGAGCGCTACGCACGTCAACGTAGATCTACGTTTGGACAGTTTAAGGGTTAAATGTTCATTTGTCCATTTCATTAGTCATTTATATTTATTTCTCATTGTTTTCTGTATGTACAACTATAGTTATTCTTTATAAAATGCATTTTTTGTTAATATTTTCGGGTGTCTGGAACGGATTAATTTGATTTACGTACATTATTTCTTATGGGAAATATTACTTCGGTTTTTGTCCATTTTGGATTTCGACTGACCTTCTGGAATGGATTAAGGACGAAACCCGGAATTCCTCTGTACTGATAATGCTTCCATAATACAGTGGTACCTCGACTTACGATATTAATCCGTCAGAGAGGGCATATCTTAAGACGAAACAATCGTAACACAAATCAATTTTCCCCATAAGAAATATATTTTTTTTTTTTATTATTATTAACACATCGGCCGATTCCCACCAAGGCAGGGTGGCCCGAAAAAGAAAAACTTTCATCATCATTCACTCCATCACTGTCTTGCCAGAGGGGTGCTTTACACTACAGTTATAAAACTGCAACATTAACACCCCTCCTTCAGAGTGCAGACACTGTACTTCCCATCTCCAGGACTCAAGTCCGGCCTGCCGGTTTCCCTGAATCCCTTCATAAATGTTACTTTGCTCACACTCCAACAGCACGTCAAGTATTAAAAACCATATGCCTCCATTCACTCCTATCAAATACGCTCACACATGCTTGCTGGAAGTCCAAGCCCCTCACACACAAAACTTCCTTTACCCCCTCCCTCCAACCTTTCCTAGGCCGACCCCTACCCCGCCTTCCCTCCACTACAGATTTATACACTCTCGAAGTCACTCTGTCTCGTTCCATTCTCTCTACATGTCCAAACCACCTCAACAACCCCTCCTCAGCTCTCTGGACAATCGTTTTGGTAATCCCGCACCTCCTCCTAATTTCCAAACTCCGAATTCTCTGCATTATATTCACACCACACATTGACCTTAGACATGACATCTCCACTGCCTCCAGCCTTCTCCTCGTTGCAACATTCATCACCCATGCTTCACACCCATATAAGAGCGTTGGTATAACTATACTCTCATACATTCCCTTCTTTACTTCCATGGACAAGGTTCTTTGTTTCCACAGACTCAAGTGCTCCACTCACCCTTTTTCCCTCATCAATTCTATGATTCACCTCATCCTTCATAGACCCATCCGCCGACATGTCCACTCCCAAATATCTGAATACATTCACCTCCTCCATACTCTCTCCCTCCAATCTGATATCCAATCTTTCGTCACCTATTCTTTTTGTTATCCTCATCACCTTACTCTTTCCTATATTCACTTTCAATTTTCTTCTTTTACACACCCTACCAAATTCATCCACCAACCTCTGCAACTTCTCTTCAGAATCTCCCAAAAGCACAGTGTCATCAGCAAAAAGCAACTGTGACAACTCCCACTTTGTATTTGCTTCTTTATCTTTTAGCCCAACACCTCTTGCCAAGACCCTCGCATTCACTTCTCTTACAACCCCATCTATAAATATATTGAACAACCACGGTGACATCACACATCCTTGTCTAAGGCCCACTTTTACTGGGAAATAGTCCCCTCCCTCCTACACACACTAACCTGAGCCTCACTATCCTCATAAAAACTCTTCACTGCTTTCAGTAACCTTCCTCCTATTCCATACACCTGCAACATCTGCAACATTGCCCCCCTATCTACCCTATCATACGCCTTTTCCAAATCCATAAATGCCACAAAAACATCTTTACCCTTATCCAAATACTGTTCACCTATATGTTTCACTGTAAACACTTGGTCTACACACCCCTACCTTTCCTAAAGCCCCTTGTTCATCTGCTATCCTGCTTTCTGTCTTACTCTTGATTCTTTCAATAATAACTCTACCATACACTTTACCAGGTACACTCAACAGACTTATTCCCCTATAATTTTTGCACTCTCTTTTGTCCCCTTTGCCTTTATACAAAGGAACAATACACGCTCTCTGCCAATCCCTAGGTACCTTACCCTCTTCCATACATTTATTAAATAATAGCACCAACCACTCCAAAACTATATCCCCACCTGCTTTTAACATTTCTATCTTTATCTCATCAATCCCAGCTGCCTTACCCCCTTTCATTCTACCCACTGCCTCACGAACTTCCCCCACACCCACAACTGGCTCTTCCACACTCCTACAAGATGTTATTCCTCCTTGCCCTACACACGAAATCACAGCTTATCTGTCTTCATCAACATTTAACAACTCCTCAAAATATTCTCTCCATCTTCCCGATACCTCTAACTCTCCATTTAATAACTCTCCTCTCCTATTTTTAACTGTCAAATCCATTTGTTCTCTAGGCTTCCTCAACTTATTAATCTCATTCCAAAACTTTTTCTTATTTTCAACAAAATTTGCTGATAACATCTCACCCACTCTCTCATCTGCTCTCTTTTTACATTGCTTCACCACTCTTTTAACCTCTCTTTTTCTCTCCATATACTCTTCCCTCCTTGCATCACTTCTACTTTGTAAAAACCTCTCATATGCTAACTTTTTCTCCCTTACTACTCTCTTTACATCATCATTCCACCAATCGCTCCTCTTCCCTCCCGCACCCACTCGCCTGTAACCACAAACTTCTGCTGAACACTCTAACACTACAGTTTTAAATCTACCCCATACATCTTCGACCCCATTGCCTACACTCTCACTAGCCCATCTATCCTCCAATAGTTGTTTATATCTTACCCTAACTGCCTCCTCTTTTAGTTTATAAACCTTCACCTCTCTCTTACTTACTGATTCTATTTTCCTTGTATCCCATCTACCTTTTACTCCCACTGTAGCTATAACTAAAAAGTGATCTGATATATCTGTGGCCCCTCTATAAACATGTACATCCTGAAGTCTACTCAACAGTCTTTTATCTACCAATACATAGTCCAACAAACTACTGTCATTACGCCCTACATCATATCTTGTATACTTATTTATCCTCTTTTTCTTAAAATATGTATTACCTATAACTAAACCCCTTTCTATACAAAGTTCAATCAAAGGGCTCCCATTATCATTTACACCTGGCACCCCAAACTTACCTACTACACCCTCTCTGCATGTTTCTCCCAATAAATTTAATCCGTCCAAGACTTCCAAAAGTAGTTAAATAAAATATTTTTTAGAACTTTTGGACATTAAATAATAAATAATTTAATAAAGAATACCTAAATACACATGCAAATATTGTACAATAACATGTCACTTACATTTATTGAAGAGTTGTTGATGTGTGGAGGACGGGAGGAGGGGAGAAGGTGGAGTAGTATGCTAGTGTTTGGAAGGGAATCCCTTCCATTAACACTGCAGGTACCAAGTCCTTTTCTGGGGTTACTGGCCTTTTTCTTTGAATGCCACTAGGACCAGCTTGAGAGTCACTGGACCTCTTTCTAACAACAAATTTGTCCAGGGAGCTCTGTGTCTGGCGATTCTTTAAAACATCCCTGAAGTGGGACACCACAGTGTCATTGTACAGGTTACCAGCACGGCCTGCAACAGCATGGTTAGGGTGATATTCATCCATAAATGCTTGCACCTTGCTCCACATTCCACAAATGTCCTTAATCCTTGAAGAAGGCACATTCTTCCATTTTTGTTCCACCTCCTCCTCCTCCTCTGAACCATTGTCCTGACCTCTGCTCTCTTGTTCCAGTTGCTGTGAAGCTCTTGCAGATCTTCAGTGGTTAGCTCTTCCTTGTGCTCCTCCACCAACTGTTCCACATCCTCACCACTCACCTCTAACCCCAAAGACTTGCCCAATTCCACAATTTCTTCCAAAACAGGCTCAGGCTCAGGGTTCTGAGGCTCAGCCCCAAAACCTTCAAAATCCTCTCTAGGACACAGTCTGGCCACAATTTTCTCCAGGCAGAGTTCAAAGTCCTGGTAGTCACTCCCTCCCAAGCCTTACCTATAAGGTGTACACAATGCAGCATATGGAAATGTTTTTCCAAAATTCTCTTAGGGTTATGTTCATGTCTGTGGTTACATCAAAGCACTTTTGAAACATTGCTTTGGTATAGAGTTTTTAAAGTTGGAAATGACCTGCTGGTCCATGGGCTGGAGGAGAGGAGTGGTATTAGGGGCAAGAACTTCACTTTGATGAATTTAAACTCCTCCACAATTTTCTCTACCAAGTTTGGAGGATGACAAGGAGCATTGTCCATTATCAGGAGGCACTTAAGGGGCAAATTATTGTCCAATAGATATTTCTTCACACTGGGGCCAAACACACCATTGAACCAATCTAAGAAAATGTCCTTTGTGACCCATGCCTTTTGTTAGACCTCCACATCACACACAAGTTAGACTTGCTGACACCGCATCTGCCAAACACTCGGGATTTTCAAAAGATACACTAGTAAAGGCTTCACTTTGCAATCACCACTGGCATTGGCACAAAGCATCAAAGTTAGCCTGTCTTTCATAGGCTTATGTCCTGGCTGTGCCTTTTCCTCCTGAGTAATGTAGGTCCTGTTGGGCATTTTCTTCCAAAACAGGCCTGTTTCATCACAATTAAACACTTGTTGGGGGAGGAATTGTTCAGCCTCTAGGTACTCCTGGAATTCAGGCACATATTTTTCAGCCGCACTTTTGTCACAACTGGATGCCTCACCATGCCTCACAACACTATGTATGCCAGTACGCTTCTTAAATTTTTGAAACCAGCCTCTGCTGGCTTTAAATCGCTCACTTCATCCTCGTTGCAGGCATTTTCTTAAGGAGATCATCATGCAACTGCCTTGCTTTTTCACATATTATTGCCTCCGAAACAGTATCTCCTGCTAACTGTTTCTCGTTGATCCACACCAACAACAACCTTTCCACATTTTCCAGCACTTGTGGTCTGTGTTTTGTGATCACAGATGCACCTTTTGCAACAACAGCTTCCTTGATTTTACTTGAATATTTCTTATCCACAATGGTAGCGATGGTAGAAAAGGGTTTACCATACAGCCTGGCCAGCTCACTGATACGCACTCCACTTTCATATTTTTCTATTATCTCCTTCTTCAGTTCTATCGTACATATATTTCTGTTCCTCTTTGCCACAGGCTTAGCACTAGGATCTTTCCTTGGACCCATGGTAGCTTATTTAGAAGTTGCAAGCACTAAAAACAGTGGAATAATGACAATATACTGGTATGAATGCGTGGGTGTGGGTGGGTGGTCGCTCTCGCTTGTAAACAATAGCACTGACGCTCCCTGGAGTGCGCGCTCAGCTGGGCGCCAAGCGGACACGTCCGGTACGAATGTCGTAAGACGAATCAAACATCGGATGTCGCATTCAAATTTCTTACGTTATAAATATCGGTTATCGAATATAACGTAAGATGATAACATCGTAAGTCGAGGTACCACTGTATCAGGAATGTTTGAGGTGAATAAAATTATTATTACCAGGTGGTTTGAAGGTAAACAAGTGGATTAGTCTACCGATACTACCGTAGTTCATCTGACTCCATCGCATTGTTTACCTTAACTTACCGCTGCTAAATGCCAATGAATTTTTATGATTACGTTTGTTATTTTTCATTACTTTATATAATTCATTGTTGGGTCCTGTACAGGAGCTTAGATTACTGTTTAGTATCGATAATGGTAACAAATTCCCACTCCAGACAGCATACTCCACCAATATTCATAAGTCTAAAACTACTCACCGTAAAGAACATCCATACTTATTCTTATGCCTACTACATACATAGAACACTACACTCAAACATAAACCCTCCACTCAAACTTCTCACCAACCTTAACAGGTCACACGACCATAACACAAGACAAAGATCACTTTTTGATGTACCCTGTGTCCATATCACACTGTGTAAAAACTCTATGCACATAAAGGGCCCCAAAATTTGGAATTCATTACTGGTAAATACTAAAGTAACCCGGTCTGAACATCAATTTAAGACTCTTCTCAAAAACCACCTACTCACCCTAAACTAAATACTCAATACTCAATATTTAATTTTACCAAAAAATCTCCCAATTACCTAAATCTTAAAACTTCTAAACTAGATACCCAAAGTCCACATATTAATAAATACTACATCATAGTATAAATACCTGCACAAAACAATACTGCCTTACACCCAATTGTAGCATTCTCATACTGTAAACTACTTTCAACAACACACAGTTATAATTCCCACAATATAATTTAAATATTTACTATTGATATAAATCTACAAAATACTTTCAACTTTTTTTTTTTTCAATAAGTTGGCCGTCTCCCACCGAGGCAGGGTGACCCAAAAAGAAAATACTTTCGTCATCATTCAACGCTTTCACCTCACTCAATTAACTGGTTTCCCTGAATCCCTTCAGAAAATATTACCCTGCTCTCACTCCAACAGCTCGTCAGGTCCCGAAAACCATTCAACTCCATTCACTCCTATCTAACACGCTCACACATGCTTGCTGGAAGTCCAAGCCCACAAAACCTCCTTTACCCCCTCCCTCCAACCTTTTCGAGGACGACCCCTACCCCGCCTTCCTTCCCCTACAGATTTATACGCTCTCCAAGTCATTCTACTTTGGTCCATTCTCTCTAAATGACCAAACCACCTCAACAACCCCTCTTCAGCCCTCTGACAAATACTTTTAGTAACTCCACACCTCCTCCTAATTTCCACACTTTGAATTTTCTGCATAATATTTACACCACATATTGCCCTTAGACAGGACATCACTGCCTCCAGCCGTCTCCTCGCTGCAGCATTTGCAACTTGTCCCAATGTAATATCCCCAGATTGTAATTTTAGTAAACTTACTGCTATAAATAATAACAGATGTACAACTTAAAAAGACAAATGTCATGACAACTTGGAAAATGATGGGGTAGATAGTGAGAACTTTCAAAACAAGGGAAAATAGTTCCAATAATGACTCTATGCTTGTCTTCTCTTGCTTATGATTATTGTATAATGCTGATGGCTCCATTTAGGGCAGGAGAGATGTCAGAGCTGAAACAGATAGAGATAATTTTCAACCCTCATAGAATCAGACAAATCATTTAAATTACTGAGAATCCCTCAAAGTCCTAAATGTGTATTCACTGCAGCAAAGGAGAGAGATATACATGATAATGTGTACATGGAAGACATTTGAGGGCCTAGTCTCAAATTTGCATGCAGCCATAACACCATACTGGAGTGAAAACTATTGAGAAATTATAAAATAAAACCAGTGAAAAGCAGGGGAGCCATGAACACAATAAGAGAACAATGAATCAACAAGTTTGGGTCCAGACTAATCAACATCTTACCATAAGATATCAGAAACACTACTAGGACAAGCATTGAATTCTTCAAGAGGAAGCATACAAATTACTTAAGAAGAATTAATAGGATTGATGGACAGTTTGGGAGACTGGAAATAGTTACTCCAGGGCACAGTTGGAAGTTAGACACTGATGAACATTCTGTATTTTTATTGTTACGTTTCTGTGAATTTAAACCTGGTGTAAATGGAGGTCAGACTTTTGAAATATATTTTTGGAAAATCTGTCTTTAAAACATGCAACTTTTGATTTGTAGTATCACTGCCAGCCTTCTTGCTGGGTACAGTGATATACCACTGTCAAATGTGAGATGAAAACTATTAATTTAAATTATATTAACCCAATTTTTCCCAAATTCATGAGAGTAAGATTTTGATCAAAATAACATGCTGTGAAAAGCATTATGATGTTATAATTACCCTTCTATAGTATTTATTGCCATCATTCAGAAGAATTCCTTTTGCAAAGGTTTTGGGCAGTGAAAGCAGAACAAAGTTCTGGTTGTCCCTAGATCACTACTACCCCAGCAAATCACTACTAGTGACACTGCAGAAATATGATATAATACTTAACCAGGTTTTTATCAGATTCACAAATTTGGATTCATTAGCTTCTTAGAAAATAATTTTGAGAGCTTGCTTTTCAGTCACCAAAGTGATGGTCAGTGAAAGTATTCATTTTAGGGGTCATGAGAGTGAGAGTTAGAAGCATAATAGAGTTTATAACAGAGTTTTCTGGTAACAGTAGCTTTCTTGGCTATATTCATCTCCACACTCTTAAATGTTGCAAATAATAACTAACAGAATGAGAGGTAAGTTATACTGTATTATTTTCCCCCCATCCCTAGCACAACAATAACAGATTTTAGTAATAAATTTTGAGTTGTTTGGAACATAACCATAACCCTATTTTCTCCCACATGATCTTCACATCATAACACTATTTTAATGTTACATGCCAATTTTTCAGATAGTTAATCCTGCATTACAAAAGGGTTTACTGTGCCGTGATTTGCACCATTTTCTAAAAAACATTTAATAACTTTAATTTTTTATTAGTATCATATATTTCAGATCAATATTTTATAATGAATATTTTGTTTTCATGCAAGGAATTTTTTTAGATAAATACAGAAACCGACGATTTAAGGAAAAATATAACTCTTTCTTAATTGATAACATCAACTTTGTTACATCGTTGAATGGTGTTTGAATGTAGATACAGTATATATTAAAGTTAATTGACATAATTATATTAAAATATTTTGAGTTGTCATAATATTTTTTGGTTCCTTCTAACATATTTTCTAAAAAAAATTATACAAATGTTTGTATTGATATTTTGCTCTACATTTATGTAGTTATTTTAGGTACTGTGAAAGCACATTGTTTTATTTCTCTTGGTTTAAAGTGACCAAGAATTATTTGAATAATTTCCTCTTTTCCTCAGCAGCTTTTTGGTCCCTTGATTTTGGGTGATCACCAAAGTGGCTTCAGCTGTGACACTGAGTCCTTCCTCCGTGACACTGAGCAACTTGTCACTTCTCTTCAGGCTCGAGTTGATATGAACAAAGGCATTCCATCAGGCCTCAGGGGCTCATCCTTTGAATCGCATGACTCTGGAGGAGATTCTGACTTGGATACCAGCACTTCTTATCCAATCAATGATGATGATGACAGGCTTGTGAAAAGACTTGGCTCCCAGCTGAAAACTAAACTCAAGCTTGGTGGCATTGAGGGCTCACCTAAGTCTCCTCCAATAACAACTAGTCCCCGAAAACCAGATCCATTAGCACTGGAAACAAGACTTAAGCTAACAAATCATTTCAAGAGGGAGAGGTCTATAGTGTCAGACAGTGGGTATGATGTCTATACTGCTGGCAAGGAAGAGAACAGCTTGCAGTCTGATAGCAGTAGTGAAACAAGTGAACCAGTTAAAGATAGCCGCAAATCCATCGACAACAACCCTCCCCTCAAGTTCAATAGAGCATTTAGGTACAGTAACCCTAACACTGTAGCCCATAGTACAGGATGATCTAGTAGCTTGGTATTAAGAGTGATAAGTACAGTATTGTAATAATTTAAAGAAAATTAAAACCATAGTAGCTATGTAATTGTCTAGTGATACAATTTTAATTTTAGTTTATATCACAAGTTGTAAATAAATAAATCAAAGCATAGTTCATATTATAGTATTGGTCAGTGTTGTATGACCCTTACACATTTAGCGCTTGGTCATGATTATAATTAAAATAATATTGGTATAGTAACTTGACTATCTATCTTGTGGAACAAATTGAACTATATTCAGTTATATTACAGTGTTGCTACAGTAGCTGTCATCTGCTTATGAAATGGCTTGAACTTTAGTCAGTTATATTATGCATAATTTCAGGATATTGAGTATTTAATGATTCACTCAACTCTTATAATTTACATTGACCAAATTCTAATTGTGAGTTCACTTTTACACCTACCCTATACAGTAGTCAACCCAGTATCCGCAGGTGATATGTTCCAAAACCTACCGCAGATAGTAGCGAACCCTTTATATAAGACATTTTTCGTTTACATACATACCTATAATAAAGTTTAATTGATAAATTATGCATAATAAGTCATTACCAACATTAACCCTTTAACTTTGGTCTGTGTACTAGTACACAGGTGCTGGTACTGTGTCTGACTTATGACATACTAGTGTGCATCATTTTTCATAACCACAAATCTGCCACCTGCCAATATTTTTTACCTCAGGACAATTCTTTGGGTCTTTCATCTATTCATACATTTGAAAAATATCTAAGGCCACCAGGGTCCACACATGTATCATGGTTAAGTATTCAAGGGATGACTGTATGTTTGATGTACTAGTATGCCTCACTAGCAAAAATAAAGGAAGGAACCGGAGCTGTTGTTCCACCACCAGCTTCCCTACCAGCAAACAGGGTGTGCAGGTGGCTCAAAGATGACTTATTCAGTCCAAATTTATTACAATTTCTTGATACTAACAGTGGAATTAAGCCACAAAGCACACTAGCTATATTTAACTTAGGATAACCCAGCAAAGTAAAAAAATGTGAATAATTTCCAAGTTTTGATGAGTATTACACTCTTAATTCTTTCAGGGTCGAGACCCCTGATCTCAAACTTGCTCTCAGGGTTGAAGAATTAAAATAAAAAATATTTTGTGAAATGATAGAGAATATTTTTCTGAAGGTAGTGAAACCAAACGTATGAAATTTGATGGAAAACTCATAGAATTACGCTCTCGCATAGTTAGTAGTTTTAGTGATATTTACACATCGGAGATTTTGCCCAATTTTTGCCCTATTTTTGGCCAATTCCATTGTTCCAGTTTACAAAACTCAGCTATTTTGCTAATATTCCTTCTATTGATTGAATACATGAAACTGCCCATTTACCTATTTCAACTACCCAATAAAGTGATTAGAAATTGGTAATTTGGCCACATTCACTCAAAATTCAGAAAGTGTCAATTTAAAAATAGAGTCCAGAATAAACAGTGTAGACATTTCTGGCACTATAAAACATTTCTCTGTTCCTTAGTCATGTCTCCAGGCCCCTCTTATATTATGCTTGCTTTCCATTTTGAATTTTTATTCACACAAAAAATAGAAGATTTGCTGTTATGCAGACTACTGCATCATTGTAATAATTGTATAAATAATGTCGGTGCATTCCTAAATGTGTATTAGACTGGCCATTTGGATGCATATTGGACAAGTGTACTCTGGAATATCCACAAAAATCAAACATTTCCGCTAGTTTGAGTTTAATTTCAAGTTACTTTCAGTCCTGAAACCAATCAAAATTATCTCTAATTCTAAAATATATCTTTCATTCTGTCAAATGAGACCAAGAAACCGAAAATGCAACAATAAAAACCATACAAAAATACACCACAAAGTTGCCATTTTAAACCAAAAACACAGTTGGTTTTTTTCTCGTTATGCACTGAGTGGTGCAGGATTTTTTATATGGTGCACACTTACCGCATAGACCCATTCTCTGATGTCTAGGCCCAAATTTACTGCTCACAGCTTATCTGAGTGAGCTGAGTTCATGGCAGTGTACAACAGGACTGACCCTGGCTTCAGAGCTGTAGTACAATGGGACCAACACCAAAAGGGTTAAAATAATTTTAATAATATAAGTATTCATTAGAAGACTAAAAATAGTAAAAAAATATAATAAAATAGCAATTATACCATATGTATACTGTAGTGTATATATCCCAGTAAAGTTGGTCAATATTACTTCTGTTTTGGGAATACAGTAGGGCCCCGCTTTACGGCATTCCGTTTATACGGCGAGTTCAAATTATGACCAAAACTTTCTATACGGCGAGCGGTCTTTCAAATACGGCGTGCGCCACCTGATTTGTTTACATTTTCCGTGAGCACATCTCTATTATGTAATAATCACTCTTGGGCACATTAAATGTCCTATTTTACGTTAATATAGACATTTTCATTAATCCATCTATGATATTTTCTTCAAAATTATATAAGAAACACGTTACACGTTTATATGCTATGGAGGTGTTGCCGGGCGGAGGGAAAACATTACGTAATACTAATAATAATCACTCTTGGGCACATTAAATGTCTTATTTTACGTTAATATAGACATTTTCATTAATCCATCTATGATATTTTCTTCAAAATTATATAAGAAACACGTTACAAAGCATATAAACATGGTGTTTACATGCTATATGATTGTCGGGCGGAGGGAAAACATTACATCACTCCCCTTAATACATAACGCTTGTGTGTACAATTCTCGGCATGAATTATTCATTACTTCTCCCTTTATGATGGCATCTAAAGGTAGTTGATAGAAACGATTAAACTCACTGAACATGTAGGACTTGTGGTAGTCATGCTACTTGTAGGACTTGTGGTAGTCATGCTACTTGTAGGACTTGTGGTAGCCAGACTACTTGTAGGACTTGTGGTAGCCAGGCTACTTGTAGGACTTGTGGGACTTGTGGTAGCCAGGCTACTTGTAGGACTTGTGGTAGTCAGGCTACTTGTAGGACTTGTGGTAGCCAGACTACTTGTAGGACTTGTGGTAGCCAGGCTACTTGTAGGACTTGTGGTAGCCAGACTACTTGTAGGACTTGTGGTAGCCAGGCTACTTGTAGGACTTGTGGTAGCCAGGCTACTTGTAGGACTTGTGGTAGCCAGACTACTTGTAGGACTTGTGGTAACCAGGCTACTTGTATGACTTGTGGTAGCCAGGCTACTTGTAGGACTTGTGGTAGCCAGGCTACTTGTAGGACTTGTGGTAGCCAGGCTACTTGTAGGACTTGTGGTAGCCAGGCTACTGTAGGACTTGTGGTAGCCAGGCTACTTGTAGGACTTGTGGTAGCCAGGCTACTTGTAGGATTTGTGGTAGCCAGGCTACTTGTAGGACGAAAACCAGACGTGTTTGCCTGGTTTTTTACATTACGTGTGGGAGGGGAGGGGAGGGCTGCCCTGGCTGGCTATCCACACTTCCCAAACCTCCCACACGACTTTCTACAAATAAATACTTTTCACCTCTCACCCTACATTAAGACCATTAAGACTACAAATATTTTAAGGTAAGTAATGAGTACTGTATATGCATTGTATCACTCTAGGGTGCTTTAAGCATCGTAGTATAGTATGTGTGGGTGGGGTGGCCTGGAGGGCTACTATACCTACCACACCTGACTTCTTACAGTAAATACTACTCACCTTTTGCCCTACATTAAGACTACAAATATTTTGAGGTAAATAATGAGTGTACTGTGTGTGTGTATTTTACTTTTTAATGCCTAGTTCTATTGCTAACTTAATATATGTTAAAGTGAACTTGTTATCTGGCATTTATATGCATTTATAAATGGAAAAATATGGAGTTCTTCTTTTCGGCGAAGTCTGCTTTCAGGCAGTAGCCTGGAACCTAACCTGCCGTATAAGTGGGGCCCTACTGTATTGCATTCTGGAACAATTGTGATATTATGATTATTCCTTGTACATACCCTTAGAAGAACTAAATACAGTGGTACCTCTACTTACGAGCAGCTCCCAACTCGAACAATTACAGTGGACCCCCGAGTTTCGTAAAAACTTCACTCCTGAAGTCTGCTCAAGTGCCATTACCGAATGAATTTACCCCCTTAAGAAAAAATGTCACGAAGGTTAGTCTATTTCAGACCCCCAAAAATACTTTTCCACAAGCACTTACAATATTATACTTACATAAATGTACGATTTCCGGGGTTTACGAAACTCGGGGGTCCACTGTATGTAAGTGTATTTTTGTAGGTGCTTTTGTAAGTGTATTTTTGGGGGTCTGAAATGGATTAATCTAATTTTCATTATTTCTTATGGGAAAAAATTCCTTCGGTATCGGCACTTGAATAGCCGTCTGGAATGAATTTTGCTCGTAAGTTGGGGTACCACCGTAGTAGCAAAAAAGTAAAAAAAACAATTATACCATGTATAAAAATTAAAAACAATTGAAAAGCAGACAATCATGTCTTAGTGTCAGTAAATTGTAAAATGTAAACATCTCAGGGGCTTTTATGCCGCTGTTTCCGATTAGTGATAATTTTTTTCACTGTGGTGGCCTGGTGGCAAAAGCTCTCGCTTCACATGACAAGGTTCCTAGTTCAATTCCCTGCAAGGGTAGAAACATTGGGCGTGTTTCCTTACATCTGTTGTCCATGTTCACCCATCACCTGGGTGTTAGTCGACTGGTGTGGGTCACATCCTGGGACAAAATTGACCTAATTTGCCTGAAATGGTCTGTATAACAAGTGGTTTTCTATGTAGTAGTATGTCATTGATGTCAGCTAGGCCTGTATACTTTGTACACATTTTTTTTTTTCAACACGTCGGCCGTCTCCCACCGAGGCAGGGTGGCTCAAAAAGAAAGAAAAAACTTTCATCATTATTTAACACTTTCACCATCATTCATACGTAATCACTGTCTTTGCAGAGGCGCTCAGATACGATAGTTCAGAAGTCCCTCCAAACCGCCAATATCCCAAACCCCTCCTTTAAAGTGCAGGCATTGTACTTCCCATTTCCAGGACTCAAGTCCGGCCAACTGGTTTTCCTGAATCCCTTCACAAAACATTACCCTGCTCACACTCCAACAGCTCGTCAAGTCCCAAAAACCATTTGTCTCCATTCACTTCTATCTAACACGCTCACACACGACTGCTGGAAGTCCAAGCCCCTCGCCCACAAAACCACTTTTATCCCCTCCCTCTGGCTGTCTCCCACCGTGGCAGTTATATTTATAGAAATATCAAATGGGTGACAACATTAATTTTCACATATATGTTATCAGTGTATTACAATAGCTTTTTATTTTGCAGCTTAAGACGAGCTCGTTTGACGTGTGATGAAACAGCTCAACAGCTCAAGTCACCTTTACCTGTAGATAAGAAAAAAATTACTAGACCCTCAAGTGCTGGTAACATAACAGGAAATCGCAAGATTCCTGTGAGCCAGAGCAAAAGTCATCAGGTGGGACAGACACATCGAGGTGGTTCTCACTCACAGGCAACAACTCCTAAGAGTGGCTCCAGTGATTTCAGTAGAGGAGATGGTGGAAGGTTTAGTTTACGATTACCTCATTCTGGATCTTCAACAGTGAGTGCTAAAAATGTTATTTAATTACCATTTTTATGGAATATTTTGTTTTAAAACTCAGGAATGGATAAGATTCATATCCATGAGAAAGCAGTTCTAAAACTTGTATGCCAGTGTTTTAACCACTAGACTGTGCAGGCATAAGAAGATTCATTCAACTGTATATTTCTGTATACTAAAGAGGTTTTATATTTGAATCCTTAACCCTTTCAGGGTCCATCCCATAAATCTACGGCTTTGAAGCCAGGGTCCAAACCATAGATCTATGCCATGAGCTCAGCTCACTCAGATAAGCTGTGAGCGGTAAATTTAGGCCTAGATATGAGAGAATACATCTATGTGGTAAATGTGCACCACATAAAACAAATCCTGCAGCACGCAGTGCATGAGAGAAAAAACTGCGACTGTAATTTTGGATTAAAACAGCGACTTTGCAGTGTTTTTTCGTATGTTTTTTGCAGTTGTATTCCTGATTTCTTGGTCTCATTTGATAGAATGGAAGATATATTACAGAAATAGAGATGATTTTGATTGGTTTTAGTAATGTAAATGGCTTGAAACTGAGCTCAAAGTAGCAGAAATGTTCAATTTTTGCCAGTGTTCAAGTGTAAACAAATGATGTCACACATCTAATACGTGTCAGCTGGTGGGTGTAATATACGTTCATGAATGTGCTGATATTATTTACACAATTATTAAAGTATTGCATAACAGTAAATCTTATATTTTTTGGTGTGAATAAAAATCCATTATGTGAATAAAAAATCAAAATGGAATTCACTTGTAAAGCCTGAAAACGTAACTAATGAACGAAGGAAATGTTAGTTTAGTGCCAGAAATGCCTGTATTGTTTATTCTGGATCCTATTTTGAAATTGGAATATTTTGAACTTCGTGTTAAATTGGCCAAATTACCAATTTCCAATCACTTTATTGGGTGGTTGAAACAGTTGACTGGGTGATTTCTTGTGCTCAATCGATAAAATGGAAGTAATACTAGCGAAACAGCTTAAGAATTTGGTCGACTGGAATAATGTAATTAGCCTAAAATGGGAGTTAAAGTCGGCAAAATCGCAGATGCGTAAATATCGCTGAAACATCAAAATTCATGAGAGCTTAATTTCGTAAATTTTCCGTCCAATTTCGTACTTTTTGTTTTATTACCTTTAGAAAAAGATTCTCTACCATTTCATAAGAAAAAAATAGTAACAAAAATTTTTTCAGAAAATTCTTGGACCCTGGCTGTTACTCTTGAGATTTGGCCTCTGGACCCTCAAAGGGTTAAGGGTAATCAGGTATTGCTCTTCCAGTTTTCCCATTTGCAGGAACCAAAATTGTGCTCCACTGTTTTCCATCTCATCATGAGCTATATAAGAACATAAGAAAGAAGGAACACTGCAGCAGGCCTACTGGCCCATGCGAGGCAGGTCCAAGTTACCTCCTGGCTTAAACCAGTGACCTACCTAGTCAGGTCAGGTCACATCCACTTAAGGAAGGGGCATGTCATCAGACCTATTAGCACAAGCTAGTCAGGTCCAACTCACACTCACCCACACCCACTCATGTACATATTTATCTAACCTATTTTTAAAACTACACAACGTCTTAGCTTCTATGATGGTTCTCGGGAGTTTGTTCCACTCATTCACAACTCTTATTACATTCATTGTATCCTTTTCTAGATGGGACTTTTAATGAAAGTGCACTTCTTGTGTACCACGGTATACCACATTCTTGGGTCCTTGTCCATTCTTCACTGCATTACACTTCAGTCTGCATCTACTTTGACAAGTGGTATACATTCTGCTCTTTATATCTTTCTCCTTCTTGGCCATTATCTATTCCAGATGTGACATCTCTGATTTCTTCCCTACCTCCTCCTCTCTTAGGGGATTTTAATTCTTATCATTTTCCCTGGGGAGGGTCTCAATGTGACTCGTGGTGATCAGTTAAAGGCTCTTCTCACTTCTCTTCCCTTCCTTGTTTTAAATATGGGTACTCTCACTCATTTCGACCCTCACGCTCAAACACTCTCTTGCATAGATCTCTCAATTTGCTCCTACTCAAATGCACTCGACTTTATCTGGTCAGTGCTCCCTGATTTAAATGACAGCGATCATTTTCCTATCTTACTTCTCATACATATTCTCGACTTCTTTGTAGCCTACGTTGGCAGTTTGAACAGGTGAATTACCCATTTACTTGTGTCAGACTTGTTTTTAGTGAAGAACCTTTTACTTTATCCTCAACTGCTGAGCTGTTACAACTATTTTTTGTCCTTGGTTTTAACCGCAGCCTCAAATACAATCCCTCAAACCTCTGGTAGGCACCCCTCAGAAAATGTGTGCTTTAGTGGTCTCCTACCTGTGCTCATGCAGTGTGTTTGAAATGTGCTGCATGAAGTTGATATCGTTATAATAGGACCACAGAGTAACTTGTTGATTTTTAAGTGGGTGAGAGCGGTCGCCCGATGTGCCATCTGAGAAGCTAAATGCACTTATTGGCAGGATTATGTTTCTACCGTCACTTCGACTTCCTTTAAGAGTGCAGTTTGGAAAAAAGTACAAAAATTGAGTGACAAATACTCTCCAGACCCAGCTCCAGTTCTTAGGGTCGCCAGTGCCAGCATGGTAAGCCCTCTTGACGTTGCCACAGAAATTGGAAATCATCTTGTCCGTTTCTCTCATGGGCTTCATCTATGCCCCTCATTTCTTTCCTCCAAGTCTGCCAGAGATTTACTGCCTTTAGATTTTTCTTCTAGCAGAGAAGAGTCTCATAATGAGCCTTTTCCTCTTTAGAACTAGAGTCGGCATTTTCCTCTTGCCGATCGTCAGCAGCTGGTGTGATGTCATTCATATTCGCATGCTTCATCATTTACATCTGTCAGCCCTTGCAGTCCTCTTACATCTTTTTAATCTTATTTGGTTGCAAGAGGTTCTTCCCCAGCTGTGGGAAATGCCATTGTTCTGCCTTTTCATAAACCAGGCACTTCGGGCCATGATGCCCTACACTAACATCCCATTGCTCTTACCAGCGAAGATTGCAAGTTGATGGAACGTCTAGTAAATAGATGTTTGGTGTGGTATTTAGAGAGAGACAATAGTCTTTCCACTCATCAGTTTGGCTTTTATAAAGGCTGATCTACTATTGACCCCTTACTTCATATGGATATTTATGTTCATAATGCCTTTGCTAGTAACCACTCAGTTATTGCAGTCTTTTTTTTTTTTTTATCTTGAAAAAGCATGTGACACTACTTGGAGATATAACATCTTGGCCCAAGCTCATTGCTTAGGCCTCCAAAGCAATCTACCACTTTTCCTTAAAAACTTCTTGTCTCAGAGACATTTCCGTGTTCAGGTTAATAATTTACTGCCTGCCTCTACCACTGCCTGCCTCTACCACTGCCTACCTCTACCACTGCCTGCTTCTACCACTGCCTGTCTCTACCACTGCTTGCCTCTACCACTACCTGCCTTTACCACTGCCTGCCTCTACCACTGCCTGCCTCCACGACTGCCTCCACTGCCTCGCAACATCAGCTTCCTTGATTTCTTTTCTCTTCACCAGGATAGAAGTAATTGTTGATTTGTTTTTGCACATCCTGGCAAGCTTGCCCACACGTACACCACTCGTATTTTTCTACAATTTCTTTCTTCACTTCTATGGTGTTTCTTGCTTTCTTTACCAAAGGGCTTCCACTAGGAAGTTTCTTTGGGACCATGGTGGCTTATTTCACAGTCACAATCAATAAACAAGCACTAAACACAATTAATTTATTGTGAAATGTTTGGATGAGCATGCAGGGTAATGTTCATTCAAGGTTAAACAAAGCTAATCTGGCTCACGGCGCCGAAAAAAGCGACTGAAACTCGAAGCGGTCGATACTCGGGGTGGCCAAAACTCGGGGTTTCACTGTATTAGCGTAATTACACAACATTTATTAGCGCCACAGCTAGTATCCGACACCCATGTGACGACTCACCAGATACTGAATGTTCCTTCTGCTGGCCTCTCCCTCTCTCCTATAGCTCCTCCCACTTCGTAACGATGTTAGATGGTGAATTTAATGTATTAGACAGAAAAAGAAAAAAAAAAGAAAAAATAGGAAAAATTCTGAAAATTCACTACATGTTCAGATGTATATTACTGCAACATTAACACCCCTCCTTCAGAGTGCCGGCACTGTACTTCCCATCTTCAGGAATCAATTCCGGCCTGCCAGTTTCCCTGAAACCCTTCATAAATGTTACCTTGCCTACACTCCAACAGCACATCAAGTCCTATAAACCATTTGTCTCCATTCGCTCCTATATAACACGCTCACACACGCTTGCTGGAAGTCCAAGCCCCTCGCACACAAAACCTCCTTTAAACCCTCCCTCCAACCTTTTCTAGGCCGACCCCTACCCCGCCTTCCCTCCACTACAGATTTATACACTCTCGAAGTCATTCTATTTTGTTCCATCCTCTCTATATGTCCAAACCATCCCAACAACCCCTCCTCAGTTCTCTGGATAATAGTTTTGGCAATCCCACACCTCCTCCTAATCTCCAAACTATGAATTCTCTGCATTATATTCACACCACACATTGACCTCAGACACGACATCTCCACTGCCTCCAGCCTTCTCCTTGTTGCAACATTCACAACCCATGTCTCACACCCATACAAGAGTGTTGGTATAACTATACTCTCATACATTCCCCTCTTTGCCTTCATGGATAAAGTTCTCTGTCTCCACAAGCTCCTCAGTGCACCACTCACCTTTTTCCCCTCGTTAATTCTATGATTCACCTCATCTTTCATATACCTATCTGCTGACACAAAGATCATACTTACACCAAAATGTTGCCAGATTCTTATGCTCTTTTTCTGTAAGCTTAACTCGTTGTATGTGTATTTTACTTTTTTATTGTTTTTTTTTTTGTAATATATAAGAGTTATACAAATTAAAATAAAGTTATCAAGTTGGAGTTTCATTTTTATTTTATTTTTTCTTTCTAATATAGGTATTTAATTCACCATTTAGCATCATTACAAAGTGGGCAAAGCTGTAGCAGAGGGAGAAACGAGCAGTGTCTCAGTAACTCATGAATGCCCATGACGCATGGAGGAGGTATGCCTCTCAGCATTATAAAATATTGTATAATTATACTATTACTGTCAATAAAGGTTATCTACCTATCATATTTATTCCAGAATAATAATAGATATAACATAAATAATGTAGAAGCATGATAAAGATGTCCAAATTAATAAAAACTGACATTATATAGAGAGGTATTGATGCGTGGAGGGTGTTGAGGGATAAAAAAAAAAGTGACCGTGACCATTACGTACAGAAAACATTACATGCTATGTGCCTGAAGGGTAACTATAGAAGATCACACTTATCCTATGCAAAGACTGAAAAAAGTGTGATTTTCTCGAAAAAATAAATTTCCCAAGTAATCAGCTATGCACACGTTTCCTGGAATATCTCGGAAGTAAGTCATTGACCTATTTCATGTTGTATTACCATTAATAATAAACTGATGGGAAGGAATTTCCCAGCAAACATAAAACTGAATGTTTTAATTTTGGGTGGTGACACTTTTGAAGTGTCAGTAAGGGGTGATTCCTCGATTAGCGATGAATTAGTTTACCAACGTGGTCTTAGGAACGGAATTCCGTCGGTAAGTGAGGAGAGGCTGTACTGTACTGCCCACTTCTTTTCTTAAAATTATCAAACCAACCCCTACTAGCCTTGTAGGATTGAATTTCAACATTTGTTCTGATTTTTTTTCAGGAGGTCATCATACAACTGTCTTGCTTTTTCACAAATAATGGCCTCTGAAACACTATCACCCTGTAACTGTTTTTCATTTATCCAAATCAACAAGAGTTTTTCAACCTCCTCAATTTGTGGCCTTTGTTTTGATATCACTTTTGCGCCTTTTTCAATTTCAGCTGCTTTAATGTTTTCCCTTTAGCCCAATATTGTGCTAATGGTAGACGCTGATTTACCAAAAAGTTTTGTTATATCAACCACATGGAGCCGATCTTCTTCATACTTTCTAATAACTTCTTTTTTAAACTCAACAGTGCTTTCTTACAACTTTTCTTTTTGCTTTCATCTCTTTATCCTTCTTTGGACCCATGATGGCTTTTCTCACAATAAAAAAAAATTTCACCAAAACTGCAAAATAACAAAAAAAGTTTACAAGATGCACAACAGAAGCTCAAGAGATGTTACAGCATGCAAGTTAGTGGCTATACTGACTCAGACCCACACTCTTGATCCATTGTCCAATGCACATTCTGCGAGCATGTGACCTGAGCTGCTTTGTCCCGTTCCATACATGTGAAAATTTGTCCGTCGACAACCAAGAGAATATGAAAACCAGGACAATTTTTTTTTTTTTGAACACCTCATTCGACAAGTAATGCAATCGACAACCGAGGTTCGACCGTACTTCTTTAATTCCTTTCTTATGTAGTTTTCCTTACTGGTCAAAGGACATAAATTCACATTTTTATTGATGTGGAAAAAAGTAATTAACTTTAAAAATTTTAAATACAGTGGACCCCTGCCTAACGAACAAAATTCATTCCAGAAGCCTGCTCAAGTGCCATTACCGAACGAATTTACTTCCTTAAGAAATAATGTCACGTAGGCTAGTCTATTTCAGACCCCCAAAAATACACTTCCACAAGCACTTACAATATTATACTTACATAATTGTACGATTTCCGGGGTGTTCGTTAGGCGGGGGTCCACTGTATTTAATTTAAGTTCTGAATCCATTATATTAATGTTTTGAAATATAATGATTGAAAAATTTCATTCTAAAACACACTGTATTCTTATTTAAATAGACAGTCACCAAATCCCCATCACGAACATGTGTTAAAAAGGAGCTCTCCTCTGGTACTACAAGAAGAGGCGCACCTCGCTCCAATTCGACTCTTTCTGCAAAAGAAGTTGACTTTCAGAATTGGAAACGTCGTAAAAATTATGATCCTATGAAAGCAGCAGCTGAGGGGCGAAAAAAAGCAGGTGACAAGAAAAATGATAGAGACTCTCAAGGCAGTACCCTAACCACATTGGATAGATCCCCCAGGTATGTACATGTTAAAGCTGCAGGTAACAAAGGATATGTGCTGGTAGGTTGGTAGACAATATTCAGCCAAGGGATACTGCCATCTTGTTATATAAGTGTGAAATGGAATCTTTTAAATGTTTTACATTGGCAAGATTGATTGTGTTTTTTCTGTCCCATAAGTACATTATATAATGACAGGTAAGTCTGCAACTACTGTAATTTTATCCATTATACACTGCCTGTATGTGAATGTGCATACAGTGGAACCCCAGTTTTCGTCCGGTCTGGTTATTGTACAATTCAGTTTTCTACCACTCTTTTCGGCGAAATTTTCCCCGTTTTCGTACATCCGCTTGGAAATCATCCGTACCAGTCGCGTCTACCTGCCCGCGGGACATGGTCGCTCGTATGTTCGTGACTAAGAGGAGGAGGAAGAGAGAGGGGAGAATGTGCCTTCTTCAGTGATTAACCCTTTGGGGGTCGGTGCCGTACTAGTACGTTTTACAAGCAGGGGTTGGTGCCGTACTAGTACGCACTAGTACTAGTAAGTCAGTCAAGCCATTTAGTAAGTCAGTCAAGCCATTCAGTAAGTCAGTCAAGCCATTCAGTAAGTCAGTCAAGTCATTCAGTAAGTCAGTCAAGTCATTCAGTAAGTCAGTCAAGTCATTCAGTAAGTCAGTCAAGTCATTCAGTAAGTCAGTCAAGTCATTCAGTAAGTCAGTCAAGTCATTCAGTAAGTCAGTCAAGCCATTCAGTAAATCAGTCAAGCCATTCAGTAAGTCAGTCAAGTCATTCAGTACATTCAAATTCAAATTCAAATTCAAATTCAAATCCTTTATTTCATGTAATACAAGGTGGGGGGTACTTATAGTTATACATTAAAGTTGATATTACAAGATGGCCAATAATATGCCTAGGTATGCCTAGGCTTTTCAGGCAGTCTTATGATAGGTCTTACTCAATAGCTATACAATGGATATACAGATTGTAAGGTTAGGTTTACAAAATTTAGGTACTGGAATTTAAACATTGAGAATTTAACAATTAGTATAAAAAGTTAGCAATTAGTTTATATATTAATGATAAAGGTGATATATTGGCATAATATAGATTCTATATTGGAGTATCTTAGGCAAACTTATGACTAGCTTAAGTCATTCAGTAAGTCAGTCAAGTCATTCAGTAAGTCAGTCAAGTCATTCAGTAAGTCAGGCAAGTCATTCAGTCAGTCAGTTACACAAACTTATGTTTACCTCTTTTTATGTGTACAAAGTAACATTTCATTACGGCCACAGGTTATGTCTTGTCTAATACAGTGATCCCCCGGATTACGTACTGCTCCAAACTCGAACAATTATTTAAGTGTATTTTTGTAAGTGCTTTTGTAAGTGTATTTTTGGGGGTCTAAAAGGACTAATCTAATTTACATTATTCCTTATAGGAAAAAAATTGTTCGATAACGGCACTTGAACAGCATTCTGGAACAAAATAATGATGTAATCTGGGGGTCCACTGTATCTTTGTTTTCTTCGTTAATTCTAAGACTTAAATGCTTACACCTTTTCTTGCCACTTTGAGCAACACTGGTATGCCTACTGGGTGTCATGATTGCTTGGCAGATACAAGATATAGTAATTTATAGATCAAAACACAATTCACAATCATATCTTGTAGCAGAGAAGAGGGACTGTACGCGTATGAATTACGAATGCTGGGATGGTGAGGTGGTGGCATGGGCAGGCTGGTGTGGGTGGGTGAGGGTTGCGGGGGTGGCAGTAGATCTCTCCCCATTGACTCAATGGCATAACCCACCACAGGCGACTGCACGCTCAAATTTTTTTCCCCTTCCACGAACCGTGTAGAGTTAATTTTACGTAGTGTTACATAAAAATGTACCGCAGTTCTTCAGTCGTGCTATACCCAAATCATGCCAAATAAACTCGTGTTAAATGACAATCTACTGTACATAGAAAGCCACTATCATGCTGGGGCATTTTGGGCAGACTATCTTTTTAATTATTCATTATTTTATCTTAATACTAATGTGAGGTAGTCAAAGTTGAAGGTTTTTAAGATTAATATTCTTGATGTTGCATATAACGAATAACTATATTGCAAGTAATGGTTTAAACAGTACCATTTTAAGTATGAGTAGATGTTTTAATAGACTAGAGGCCATATAATATTTGGGAGAATTGCTTCAAACTGGTTAGATGTTGCTTTGGTTGGTTTGGTTAGTATTGAGATACAGTGGACCCCCGAGTTTCGTAAAAACTTCACTCCTGAAGTCTGCTCAAGTGCCATTACCGAACGAATTTACTCCCTTAAGGAAAAATGTCACGTAGGTTAGTCTATTTCAGACCCCCAAAAATACACTTCCACAAGCACTGACAATATTATACTTACATAAATGTACGATTTCCGGGGTTTACGAAACTCGGGGGTCCACTGTAGATTATTATTTTTAAACATAGCCCTAAATTTGTATGCAGTCAGGGGATCTTTTACTGGTTCAGGTAGTGAATTCCAGATCTTCGGGCCCTTTCTGTGCATTGCATTTTAGCATAGAGTGAGATGGACACGAATGATGTCAAAGAGTGCTTTGTGCCTTGTATTGTGACTGTGCGCTCTGTTGTAGCTATGAAGGAGAAGATTGAGTGGAGGGTTTATATTGAAGTTTAATGTTCTGTATATATAGTAGGCATAATAATATGAGTGTATGTTTCGTATATTTAGTAGGTTCAAGCTTTTGAAAAGTGGTGGGGTGTGCTGTCGGGCACAGGAGTTGGTGATCATCCACACAGCAGCTTTTTGTTGGGTTATTAAAGGTTTAAGGTGAGGTAGGGATATATTAGAGAGTGGTATAGGGTAAAGAGTGTCGTTTGGGGTACATAGTACATCGTCTTGGAAAGGATGCCTACTGATTTGGAAATTTTCTTGGATATATGCTGAATGTGGGTATGAAATTTAAAATTACAGTCAAGGTGAAGACCTAGAAATTTTCCTTTAGTGTGTCTTGTAATGGGGAAACTATTTATCAATATGTTAAGTTGGATATTTAAAGTTCTGTTTCCAAACAGCATGAAGTAGGTTGTTGTCTATATTGAGAGTGAGTTTGTAGGTTGTCATCCAATTACATAGATATTTTTTGAAGCTCGTTGTTTACAGTGTCTCCAAGTATAGCCATGTTTGAGTGGGAGAAGACATAAGTACAGTGGGCCCCCGGTGTTCGTGATGCTCCAAACTCGAACAATTATGTAAGTGTATTTTTGTAAGTGCTTTTGTAAGTGTATTTTTGGGGGTCTAGTCTAATTTACATTATTCCTTATGGGAATAAATTCGTTTGGTAATGGCACTTGAACAGCATTCTGGAACGAAAAAATCACGAACACCGGGGGTCCACTGTAGTTCATCTGTGAACAGAACTGGTTTAAGGAGTTGAGATGCACTGGGTAGTGGAGTTAACTCCATTTGTGTATACATACTGATGTCCATTGCTAAGATTTTAGGTAATAGATGCTGTAATGGTCTAGTTTTAGGTGCAAGAGATTGAGTCACTGTATCAAATGCTTTTCATAGGTCTATGAAGAGCCCCAGAGGATATTCATTTTTTTTGAGGGCTGTATATAGTAGTTCAAGCATTTGTATAATAGCATCATTCGTACTTGTTTTCGGTTTAAACCCAAACTGGCAGGGGTTAAGTATATTATGGGATATTAGGTAGGAGTAAAGTCTTTTGTGTATTATTTTTTCGAAGATTTTAGAAAGTAAGGGCAAGTTTGATATAGGTTCAGTTCAGTTGGATCACCTCCTTTGAGGATCGGGGTAACCCTTGCTGTCTTAGAGTATGGATGAGAAGGTTGAAGATTCAACAGATTTGTTGAACAGTGTTGCAGCAATGGGTGACAGCACATAAGCTGCTTTTTTATACTATATGAGTGGTGGCAAGTTATTTAGGTCTCCTACCTTGTTTTTTAATGATTTAATGATGCGTGGGACTTCAGTAGAATTTGTTGGTGCTTGATATAGAGTATTTGGGTAGTTACCAGTGTGGTAGTCTTTTGGCTGAGTATTTGAGCTTGAGAGTTTGCTAGCTAGCTTGATCCTACAGTAGAGAAGAAGACATTAAGTTTGTTGGTAGTGTCTATAGGCTGTATGTGAGGTTCATCTCATTTAATTAATTTCATCTCTGTTTCTAGACAGTTTTCTAGAGCCCAGAATTTCAGAGAGGGTTTTCCAGGTCCTTTTAATATCACCTTTTATTTCAATAAATCTATTTTCATTATACATTTGCTTTGATTTCCGTATTAGATTTGCGAGTACAGCCTCTCCTCACTTAATGACGGAGTTTCGTTCCTAAGATCACGTCGGTAAACGAATTCATCGCTAAGTGAGGAGCATACTATAATGGTAGTGGGTTTGTGTCAACCATCTTCGATATTGTTTTAATATCATTTTTGCACCATTTATAACATTTCTGGTATATTTTTAAAGGTTTATATAGTAGTGTACTGTATATTATAATAAACAGAATAGAGAAAATCAGCTCTAATATACATTATTTAGGTATGCATACTGGTCAGAGAGCGCATCGTAAGTTTGAGTCGTCGGTAAACGAGTACGTTGCTAAGTGAGGAGAGGCTGTATTGACGTGTATTGTTTAGTCAGTTCTTTAGTTATCAGGCCTAATCTGAACAGTTTTTCATATTGATGCTTTTTATCAATGTATTTGAGGATACTATTACTTAGCCACGGGCTGTTTAGTCTCTTTGCTGTGATCTGCTTCATTTTGATCGGATAATGCATGTTATAGGGATTTTGGGTTTTATGTAAAAAAGTTTTGACACCTTCATCAATATTATGGCTGTCTGCTAGCTCTCTCTGCCAATCAATGTCACCTAGTGCTAATATTAAATTATTCACTGATGACACGTCATGTAGGCGAAAAGGGATCTTAACTGTCTTGAGACAATTTACATAAGTTGGTTATGAGAAAGGTGCAGTAGTGGTCTGTAGTGTTGTCTGTGATTAAATCTGCTTGTAGTGGAGATAGTGTTGATCCAGATATGGTCAAGTAATGAGGCACTTTGTGTGTATGTCTCTCTCTCTCTCTCTCTCCCATGCACACACACACACCAAATGCAGTCATGAAGATTGGGGAAGGGCAAAGAAGACCGCAGACAGAGTATAGGCTAGGCAGCCAAAGACTGCAAACTTCACTCAAGGAGAAAGATCTTGGGGTGAGTATAATAACGAGCACGTCTCCGGAAGCACGCATCAACCAGATAACTGCTGCAGCATATGGGAGCCTGGCAAACCTGAGAATAGCGTTCCTATACCTCAATAAGGAATCGTTCAAGACTCTAAACCATGTACATCAGGCCCATACTGGAGTATGCAGCACCAGTTTGGAACCCACACCTGGTCAAGCACATCAAGAAATTAGAGAAAGTGCAAAGGTTTGCAACAAGGCTAGTTCCAGAGCTAAGGGGAATGTCCTACGAAGAAAGGTTAAGAGAAATCGGCCTGACGACACTGGAGGACAGGAGGGTCGGGGAGACATGATAACGACATACATACAAAATACTGAGGGGAATAGATAAGGTGGACAAAGACAGGATGTTCCAGAGAGGGGACACAGAAACAAGGGGTCACAATTGGAAGTTGTCAGGAAGTGGAATAGTCTGGCATGTGATGTAGTGGAGGCAGGAACCATACATAGTTTTACGACGAGGTATGATAAATATTACGACCCAGGTAATCAAGGCCTGTTAACCTGGCCATAAAGGGAGCTTGGAACGAAAATAAACACAGCAGTAGTCTTTAAATTATATTTTCCTTCACCAAGTATGAACAGATGTATGTACACTATATACAGCAGTAGGAAATACAGTGGACCCCCGAGTTTCGGTCATAATTCATTCCAGAAGGCTGCTCAAGTGCCATTACCAAACGAATTTACTCCCTTAAGGAATAATGTCAAATAGGTTAGTCCATTTCAGACCCCCAAAAATACACTTACAAAAGCACTTACAATATTACACTTTACATAATTGTTCTATTTCCAAGGTGACCGAAACTTGGGGGTCCACTGTATAAGTGTACACCAACGTAAGTCAAGGCAAACAATAGCAGCCAAAGACAGAGAGACCACTGTGCTTCAACCAGCAGCTGGATGAATCTGGTAAGAGTGAATCGTGAGTGATACCACATCACCTTTGCAATTGTCAGACCCACATTATGATTGGCTGAACCAAGGTACTGATTTAACAATGGGGCCCCCTGAATCGTTAAACCCTTAGCACCTGGTTTGCTGGTTGGGGAGGCAGCCTGTATGGGAGTGTGTACATATGCCGAATAAATGTTACGTACTCTTTGCATGCCACAATAAAGCTCATGGAGCAGGGAGAGAGAGGACCTAGTAGCGACCAGTGAAGAGGCGGGGCCAGGAGCTGAGTCTCTAACCCCTGCAACCATAATTAGGTGAGTACACATATACTGGATGACAGGAGGGTTAGGGGAGACATGATAACAACATACAAAATACTGAGAGGAATAGATAAGGTGGACAGAGACATGATGTCCCAGAGATGGGACACAGAAACAAGGGGTCACAATTGGAAGTTGAAAACTCAGATAAGTCAAAGATATGTTAGGAAGTATTTCTTTAGTCATAGAGTTGTCAGGAAGTGGAATAGTCTGGCAAGTGATGTAGTGGAGGCAGGATCCATACATAGCTTTAAGAAGAGGTATGATGAAGCTCATGGAGCAGGGAGAGAGAGGACCTAGTAGTGATCATTGAAGAGGTGGGGCCAGGAGCTATGTATCGACCCCTGCAACCACAAATAGGCAAGTACAAATAGGTGAGTACACACACACACACACACACACACACACACACCTAGCCAAGCATGTAAGGAAATTAGAGAAAGTGCAAAGGTTTGCAACAAGACTAGTCCTGGAGCTAAGGGGCATGTCCTACAAGGAGAGGTTAAGGGAAATTGACTTGATGACACTGGAGGACAAGAGAGATAGGGGGAATATGATAACGACATATAAAATACTGAGAGGTATTGATAAGGTGTACGGAGACAGGATGTTCCAGAGATGGGACACAACAACACAGGGTCGCAATTAATTGGAAGTTGAAGACTCAGATGAATCACAGGGATGTTAGGAAGTATTTCTTCAGTCACAGAGTTGTCCGGAAATGGAATAGTCTGGGAAGTGATGTAGGGGAGGCAGGATCAATACATAGCTTTAAGAAGAGGTATGATAAAGCTCATGGAGCAGGAAGAATGACCTAGTACCAACCAGTGAAGAGGTGGGGCCAGGAGCTATGACTAGACCCCTGCAACCACAAATAGGTGAGTACACACACGCGCACACACACACACGCCCCGATGGCATGGTGGCTAGCGCTCTTGCTTCACGCACGGAGGGCCCGGGTTCAATTCCCGGCGGGGCCGAAACATTTCGAAGTGTTTCGTTACACACACACACATACATACAACAGGCCTAGTGTCTAATCGACATGTGCCTAGGACAAAATGGTAACAAGTATGTGCGTGATGAGGTATCACAGTGGGCGTCTGTGACGAGCAGGGTCCCGCAGGGCTCAGTCCTTGGACCAGTGCTATTCTTGGTATATGTGAATGACATGACGGACGGGATAGACTCAGAAGTGTGTCTGTTCGCAGATGTGAAATTAATGAGGACCAAGCAGGACTTTAGAGAGACCTGGACAAGCTGGACATCTGGTCTAGCAACTGGCTTCTCGAATTTAATCCCACTAAATGCAAAGTTGTGAAGATTGGGGAAGGGCAAAGAAGACCGCTGACAGAGTACAGGCTAGGTGGACAAAGACTACAAACCTCTTTAAAGGAGAAAGACCTTGGGGTGAGTATAACACCAAGCACGTTTCCGGAAGCACACATCAACCAGATAACTGTGGCAGCATATGGGCGACTGGCAAACCTAAGATTAGCGTTCCGTTACCTTAACAAGGAATCGTTCAAGACACTGTACACCGTGTACGTCAGGCCCATACTAGAGTATGCAGCACCAGTCTGGAACCCACACCTGGTCAAGCACGTCAAGAAATTAGAGAAAGTGCAAAGGTTTGCGACAAGGTTAGTACCACAGCTCAGGGGACTGCCCTACGAAGAAAGGTTGAGGGAAATAGGACTAACAACAATGGAGGACAGAAAGGTTAGAGGAGACATGATAATGACATACAAAATACTGCGGGGAATCGACAAGGTAGATAGTGACAGGATGTTCCAGAGAGGGAACACAGAAACAAGGGGGCACAATTGGAAGCTGAAGACTCAGATAAGTCAAAGGGATGTTAGGAAGCATTTCTTCAGCCATAGAGTAGTCAGGAAGTGGAATAGTCTAACAAACGATGTACTAGTGGAGTCAGGAACCATACATAGCTTTAAGACGAGGTATGATAAAGCTCATGGAGCAGGGAGAGAAGAGACCCAGTAGCGGACAGTGAAGAGGCGGGGCCAGGAGCTGAGTCTCGACCCCTGCAACCACAATTAGGTGAGTAGGTGAGTACTGTAAATACAGTTGACCCTTGGTTTTCGTTCACTTCCAAACTCGAACAATTATGTAAGTGTATTTTTGTAAGAGCTTTTGTAAGTGTATTTTTGGGGGTCTGAAACGACTAATCTACTTTACATTTGTCCTTATGGGAACAAATTTGTTTGGTAATGGCACTCGAACAGCATTCTGGAAAGAATTTTCAACGAAAACCAAGGGTCCACTGTACAGTGGACCCCCGAGTTTCGAACGCCTCCCAACTCGACCTATTATGTAAGTTTATTATTGTAAGTGCTTTTGTAAGTGTATTTTTGGGGGTCTGAAATGGACTAATCTAATTTACATTATTCCTTATGGGAATAAATTTGTTCGGTAACAGCACTTGAACAGCATTCTGGAACGAAGAATATTCGATTTCCAGGGGTCCACTGTATGTAGTTTATTCACTTCATACAAGTACAATTTGAAGCAAATGTTCTTATTGTATTTAAAGGATAACTTAATATAAAATGGTATCTTGTAACCACTTTGGAATTTCTGTACAGTATTTTATTTAATAATAGTATTTGTGTATTCCTCATAGTAGTGGCCACAAAAAAATCTATACATTAACAATTTTTGGACAATGAAATGAAAAAATGCATTTTATTTTCACTTCTTAGCTTCAAACTAGTACTTGGTCATGTTACCCTTGTTCTTTATCACCATCTGAAGTCGCCTGGGCATCGAAGTGGCGAGAGTGGAGAATAAGGAGTCGTCCATGTTGATCCAAAGCTTCTTCAGTGCCTCCTTTAGGTCCCTGATGTTGGTTGGTCAAACTTTTGCAATCTCGATAGGCATTCTCGAAAGGATTTAGGTCAAGAGAATTGCCACTCCAAAACACTAATATTATTGTCCTCGAGGAACTTTTTTACTGCTTTTGACTTATGGGCAGGGGCACCATCATGCATAAAAAAATCACACACGTGAATGTACCAAAGTGTCAGCATGTGGTCTCTTAACACCTCGATATAATTACAGTAGTACCTCGAGTTACGAGTTTAATTCTTTTCAGAAAGGTTGTTCAAGTGTCGATACCGAACAAATTTGTTCCCATAATTAGATTAATCCATTTCAGACCCCAAAAAATACACTTACAAAAGCACTTACAGAAATACACTTACATAATTGTTCGAGTTGGGAGCTGCTCGTATGTCGAGGTACCACGGTACAGTGAACCCCCGGTGTTCGTAATGCTCCAAACTCAAACAATTATGTAAGTGTATTTTTGGGGGTCTAAAAGCACTAATCTAATTTACATTATTCCTTATGGGAACAAATTCGTTTGGTAACGGCACTTGAACAGCATTCTGGAACAAATTAATTACGAAAACCGGGGGTCCACTGTACTTCCCTTCATAGTAATGTTCTTAGGAAGGAAGTATAGTCCACCCCTGCCCTTATAACCACTAAAAGCACCCCAGACCATAACACTGTTAGGGTGCTTCACTGTCTTCATGGCATACCGCTGATCATAACAGGACACACCACTGGGACAACGGACGGTCTTTGAGCCGCTCCTGACGAGCCTGAAGGTACTATCATTGCTGAACATCACCCTCTGCCACTGGTCTGAGGTCCAATCCTTGTACTTTTTGCAGAACTGAAGCCGTTTCTTCTTCACGGCTTCACTTAGCATGGTCTTCTTTGCGGCACGTCGAGCTGGCATTTTCAGGTACTTTTGCAGTCGGTGCTGAATTGTTCACACTGTGATGTCTTTCAGGAGTGCAGGATGCTTTTTCTTGAGGTCTGCAGCTGTTAACACTTCCCTCTTCAGGATCTTGTCTGTGCAAAGAGAAGTCTTTTTGGGGGCCCCAGAGCCCAATTTCCTGAGTGGTACAGTGCCATCCTAGTCACCTTCAGGTCTGTGGCTACATGTATCACAGACATGCCTTGCTTTAATAGGGTGAGTGCACGGGTCTTTTCTGCAATTGAAAGTTTAGTTTGACCCATTCTGACCACTTAGAGCGGAGATATAGCATGGCAAAGTTCGTCGACGAGTGAAAAAAGGGGCACTGAGGAACAACGTAGCAGACCTCCTTCCTCACCGAGCTCTGACAGAGCACTGAAGCATGGCATGATGGGGAACAGTGGAGCAAGACGGGCTCCAGTACACTATGTCATCACAAGCTCTGCCCAGTTCTCCTGTGGCGGAAACGCAAGTGAAATGTATGCACCAAAATCTCGTGTATAGATTTTTTTTGCATTGGAAATGTATAGATTTTTTTTGCGACCACTGTATATACAGTATTCAAAAAATTATGAAGTTTCCTAATGATTTTCACCATGTTTTGCAGTCCTCCCGGGTCCTTGTTGCGTTCAGCATCTTTTCATGGTACTGAAGGAATGGGAATTTGTGGTCGATGGCCCAGAAGACCAAACCATCTCTATACAAGTGAGGATGATGGTCCATATTCACTAGAGGAGGAGGTAAGTAGTTACAAATATATATTGCTGTAGAGTTTTTTTAATGTCTGTGGATAATATGATGAGGGTATGAAAATTGGATATCACATTGGAGGGAGGGAGTATGGAAAAAAGTGAATGTTTTCAGATATTTGGGAGTTGACTTGTCAGCAGATGAGTTTATGAAGGATGAGGTTAACCATAGAATTGATGAAGGAAAAAAGGTGAGTGGTGCATTGAGGTATCTGTGGAGACAAAAAACATTATCCATGGAGGCAAAGAAGGGAATATATGAAAGTACAGTCATCCCTCGGTTTTCGATTTTAATCCGTTCCAGATGGATCGGCCAAAACCAAAATCGGCGAAAACCAAAACTATTTTCCCCATAAGAAATAATGGAAATTCAATTAATCCGTTCCAGAAACCCAGAAGTTTGGAAAAAAAAAAATTGGGGGGTGTTACGGCCCCCTACCTAACAATGGTTGTTAGGTAGTTACCTTACCGGCCGCAGTCAAGGGGTTACGTCATCAGACCTGATGTTTGACTGACGTGCCGGCTGGACTGAGAGTGTCATCGAGACTCTCCCCTATTCAACACTGGAGAGTTCACCAGCTCACTGATATACTACTGGAGTTCGTCAGTCAGACCTGCATGAGAGTTGCAGTGTGGTGCTGGTGACAAGCTCCCTGACATACTACTGGAGTTCGCCAGTCAGACCTGCATGAGAGTTGCAGACTCATGCAGTGTGGTGCTGGTGATAGCCTACAACAAGGAGAGCGGCAAGGTCACCAGAATCTACTATGTACCTGCGACGATGTACCTGAGATTGTTTTCCCGGAGATTGTTAACCGGAGTGTCAGGGTTTTAGTGATGTATCCAGAGAGTTTGTGACGGTGGCACGACACAGGTTGAGTTGTGTATTTGGGGTGTGTCATAACGCGGTGTAAAGGCGTTATGAGAAAGAGTTCATGATACAGGGGGCGTGCCATGTGGCACAGAGAAGGTGTCGTGTGACACAGCGATTGAGTCTTTATGGTACGGGTGTCATGGAACCCCGTAGGTGCCATAAGACAGAGACAAGGGTGTCTGAGGACACGGTGGAGAAGGAGTATCATGACAAGGTGTGGTAGTGTCCTGCGTGACACTTGTAGACGGCAGCGACTTGACATTGCTCTAAGTATATGATTTTATTTGTGACTTTTATCTGGTACTCTGATTTTGTGTAAATAGGTTTTTACACAGATTATTAGATTATGTTTTTATTCAGATTATATGCTTTTATATTAATAATATATATTTAATATAATAAAAATCTGAAAAATGAGATTTTACTTAGTATCCCAAACAGTCGTTTATTACAAATGCTTCTTAATTTGTAATAGGGGGCCTTAAAGATAGATTTACATGCACAAATGAATGAACTGAATGTGGCACTTACCTTTATTGAAGACTGATGTTGCTGGATGGGAGAGAGGGAAGAGGGGAGAGGGAAGAGACCCTAATTTTTGGAAGGGGAATCCCCCTCCATAAAGAGACTAGGTACCAAGTCCTCATCTGGGGTCACTTCCCTTCTTTGTCTTTTAATCCCACTAGGACCAGCTTGTGAGTCACTGCACACCTGTGGCACTAAATATCTCTCCAGAGAGCTCTGTATCTGGCGGCTCTTTAAAATGTCCCTAAAATGGGACATGGAATTGTCATTGTAAAAGTAGCCAGCACGGATTGCAACATCTTTGTCAGGGTGATGTTCCTCCACAAATGATTGCACCCTACTCCACATTGCACAAATCTCCTTAATCTCTGAAGAAGGCACCTTACATCTTTCTTCCTCCACTGAAGCAATTTCCTCAGATCTGTTTTGTTGTTATTGCAGCTCAAGCTCTTGCAGCTCTTCAGTGGTTAGATCTTCATTGTGGTCCTCCACCAACTCTTCCACATCCTCTCCATTCACATCCAACCCCATAGAAGTCCCCAATTCCACAATACTTTCCACAACTTCCATAGACTCATCAGGGTTAGCTTCAAACCCTTTAAAATCCCTCTCTGGGACACAATCTGGCCACAACTTTCTCGAAGCAGAGTTCATTGTCCTGGAGGTCACTCCCTGCCAAGCTTTATCTATAAGGCCTATGCAATGGAAGATATCGAAGTGAGCCTTCCAGAACTCTCTTAGGGTCAATCTAGTGTCTGAGGTTACATCAAAGCACCTTTGAAACATTGCTTTGGTGTACAGTTTTTTGAAGTTTGCAATGACCTGCTAGTCCATGGGCTGGAGGAGAGGAGTGGTGTTAGGAGGCAAGAACTTCACTTTTACAAATTTGAATTTCTCAGGCATTTGGTCTTCCAAGTCTTGAGGATGACCAGGAGCATTGTCCATTACCAGGAGGCACTTAAGTGGCAATTTATTCTCCAATAGATATTTCTTCACACTGGGGCCAAACACTTGATTAAACCATTCTAGGAAAATTTCCCTAGTGACCCATGCCTTAGCATTAGACTTCCAAAACACACACAATTTACTCTTGTCAACACTGTAGTTCCTGAACACTCTGGGATTTTCAGAGTGATACACGAGTAAAGGCTTCACTTTTAAATCCCCACTAGCGTTCCCACATAACATAAGAGTTAGCCAGTCTTTCATAGGCTTGTGTCCTGACATTGCCTTTTCCTCCTGCGTGATGTAGGTCCTCCTTGGCATTTTCTTCCAAAGAGGCCTGTTTCGTCACAATTAAACACTTGTTGGGGTTTAAATTCTTCTGCCTCTACATATTCTTTAAACTCACGCACAAATTTTTCAGCCCCATCTTTATCTGAACTGGCACCCTCACCATGCCTTACAACACTGTGTATGCCACTTCGCTTCTTGAAGTTTTCGAACCAGCCTTTGCTGGCCTTAAATTCATCAACCTCAACACTGGTTCCAGGCATTTTCTTTACAAGATCGGCATGCAACTGCCTTGCTTTTCACATATGATGGATTGCACAACACTATCACCGTTAGCAGTTTTGGTTTATCCACACCAATAACAATTTCTCCATATTTTCCATTGTTTGTGATCTCTGTTTCGTTATCGTATTCACCCCTTTCGCAACATTAGCTTCCGTGATTTCCTTTCTCTTTGCCACAATGGAACTGATGGTTGATGGGTTTTTCTTGTATATCCTGGCGAGCTCGGCAATACGTACACCACTATCATATTTTTCTATTATTTCTTTCTTCATTTCTACAGTGTTCCTCACTTTCTTTACCAAAGAAGTGGCACTAGGAGCTTTCTTTGGGCCCATGGTAGCTTATTTAGTAGTCACACAATAATCAAGGCCCAAAAACAATGAATTGTTAATAAATGTTTTGTATAAACTCCTGGGGTGATGTTCACTCAAGCGTAAACAATGCTAGACTGCGTGACAATGTGCGTGGGAGGTGCGTGGGTGGCGGGCCTATGGCCTTTGTATGTGCGCGGCACTGGTGGACAGGTCCCATACGGTCGGCGAAAACTAAAACAATCGGCGAAAACTAGGACAAATTTTCCCTGAAAAAAGTCAGCGAAAACCAAAATCGGCGAAAACTGGGACAAGCGAAAACCAAGGGATGACTGTATAGTGGTATCAACACTCTTATATGGGTGTGAAGAGTGGGTTGCAAATGCTGCAGCGAGGAGGCGGTTGGAGGCAGTGGAGATGTCCTGTCTAAGGGCAATGTGTGGTGTAAATATTATGCAGAAAATTCAGAGAGTGGAAATTAGGAGGAGGTGTGGAGTTACTAAAAGTATTTGTTAGAGGGCTGAAGAGGGGTTGTTGAGGTGGTTTGGTCATTTAGAGAGAATGGATCAAAGTAGAATGACTTGGAGAGCATATAAATCTGTAGGGGAAGGAAGGCAGGGTAGGGGTCATCCTAGAAAAGGTTGGAGGGAGGGGGTAAAGGAGGTTTTGTGGGCAAGGGGCTTGGACTTCCAGCAAGCATGTGTGAGCGTGTTAGATAGGAGTGAATGGAGATAAATGGTTTTTAGGACTTGACGTGCTAAGGTAACATTTATGAAGGGTTTCAGGGAAACCGGCAGACCGGACTTGATTCCTGGAGATGGAAGTACAGTGCCGGCACTCTGAATTAGGGGTGTTAATGTCTTGCCTCTGGCAAGACTGTGATGGAGTGAATGATGAAAGTTTTTCTTTGTCGGGACACCCTGCCTTGGTGGGAAACGGCCTATGTGTTAATAAAAAAAAAATTAAAGAACTTGTAAGATAATAAAAGAAAACCCAGAGGGGTGTGTGTGTATATATATGTTCGTACATGCATGTGTAGTGTGACCTAAGTGTAAGTAGAAGTAGCAAGACGCACCTGAAATCTTGCATGTTTATGAGACAGAAAAAAAAAAAACAGCAATCCTACCATCATGTAAAACAGTTTACAGGCTTCTGTTTTACACTCACTTGGCAGGAAGGTAGTACCTCTCTGGATGGTTGCTGTATACCAACCTACTACCTAGGATATTATATTGATATTATTTTATGTAATTATTGTTCTTATTCTCTGATATGGACAATTGTTTTCTCACTCTTGTATAAAGTATAAATGAAAGGATCTTTAGAAAAATTTGTTTTTACAATCTGTAATATACACTAGGCAAAAACAGTGCTTGCATTGCAGATGCAGTCCCTTAGCCACTCTTGAAACCAGACAGCCACCCTGAAACCACTCCAATATAACAATTCTGGAGCTGCTCCTGGTTAAAAGCAACTCATAATGTTGATCGAGACTTTATTTCTTGTTGTTCATTCTTAATGAACTAAGTGATTTTATTGTAAATAATATTAAAAAATGTTTCAGCAACCTCATCCTGTACCGCACTGCTCTCCACTACAAAGATCTCCAACTTCTCCACACCATTTGTCATCGCCACACACCACCTCTCCTGCACATCACACAGCATTAACCTCAACACGTGGTCGAAGAGCATCATATGCCCTCTCAGATGAAGGTGAAGGCCATATGGGCTCCCCAACTAGAAAGGTAGGTTAAGATGGTATATAATACAGTGGACCCCTGAGGTTCAGTCATAACTCATTCCAGAAAGCTGCTCAAGTGCCATTACCGAACGAATTTACTCCCTTAAGGAATAATGTCAAGTAGGTTAGTCCATTTCACTTACATAATTGTTCGATTTCCGAGGTAACCGAAACTCGGGGGTCCACTGTATATCTATCAAGGAGAGGTGGAGATAATACAGTGGACCCCCAAGGTTCGGTCATAATCTGTTCCAGGAGCTAGACCTTAACTCGAACTGTTCGAAAGTCGAACCCTTATTTCCCATAAGAAATAATGTAAATATAATTAATCCATTTCCACCCAAAAATATTCACCAAAAATTCATTTTTTAAAGAATAAATACTATAGTTTTACATACAGAAAACAATGAAAAATAAATATAAAGCACTAATTATAATGGACAAATGAACAGGCTGGAGGGAGGGGGGTAAAGGTTTTGTGGGCGAGGGGCTTGGACTTCCAGCAAGCATGTGTGACCGTGTTAAATAGGAGTGAATGGAAACGAATGGTTTTTGGGACCTGACGAGCTGTTGGAGTGTGAGCAGGGTAACATTTTGTGAAGGGATTCAGGGAAACCAGTTAATTGATTTAGTTGAACTTGAGTCCTGGAAATGGGAAGTACAATGCCTGCACTTTAAAGGAGGGGTCTGGGATAGTGACAGTTGGGAGGGACTTATTCTCAGCTGTCATATCTGAGCGCCTCTGCAAAGACAGTGATTATGTATGAGTGAGGTGAAAGTGTTGAATGATGATGAAAGTATTTTCTTTTTGGAGATTTTCTTTCTTTTTGGGTCACCCTGCCTCGGTGGGAGACGGCCGACTTGTTGAAAAAAAAAAATGAACAGTTAAATCAGTTTTACCTTAATTGAAGACTCTTGTTGGCGTATGAGAGAGTCGGGAGAGTTTGTTTGGAGGCAGGACAAGATAGTCCTTCAATATGACAATAATATAAACTCTACAGCTTATTTATCTAGCACAGTTCATCTAATATGACATAATAAACAATATTAATAACATAGAAACATGATATAAACTCTAGAATGAATAAAACATGTCATTATGAATGTAAGGACTGGTGGTAGTGTGTTGTTGTTGTTGGGTTTATAAGGGCCACTGACCATAGGCCATGGTGGGTGGCAGCAGCAGGCCATCACCACTATTCACACAAACAATGTACATAATTTATAAATAAGAAATATTTACACTTTAATTTATAAATAAGAAATATTCACACTCATATAAATAAGAAATATTTACACTTACCTTGGAGGAGATGGTGGCAGAGGGCGGCACTCTTGTCAGTGCCCTATATGCCTCAAACAACAATGTAGGAGTTAAGTTTCGCGTCATTTTCTATCGCTTAATCGCTTAACTTACTTGCTACACTTTATCGCTGGCTGGTGCTATAGCCTTTATCAACTTGTGAAGCTTCTTTGGACCCATGGTGACTTATTTCACAGTGACAATCACTAAACCAGCAATAAACACAATAAATTTATTGTGAAATGTTTGAATGAGTGCGCTGGGTAATGTTCTCTCAATGGTAAACAACGCTAGACTGGCTCACGACGCCTGCGCGGCGAGGCGCACAAGCGCGGGCAGGCGGACAGGTCTGCTACCCGGACCGATAGTCGGGGGAATGACCGGTTGGTGGGGAAAAATTGGACTGAAAAAAGCCATCGAAACTCGAATTGACCGATACTCATACAGACCGAAAGTAGGGGGTCCACTGTATATCCATTAAGGAGGGTTGAGATATGTTGTAGTTTTGAACTGTAGTATCAGCACGCTTCTGGAAAGACAGTGATGGAATGAGTGATGATAAAAGTGTTTCTTCCTTCTTGGGTAACCCTGCCTCAGTGGGAGATGGCCAATATGTTAAAAAATATCAAGGAGCTCTTGCCGTATAATGGCTATTATAGTCAATGTATAAGCGAGAAGTCATAGTACAATGGCCAATTGAATTACAATATTAATCCTTTCTAGAAGATGTATCATACTTCAAAAACTATCAAGACTGAAACCCCATATTACATGGTTCTGTTGTAATTCATTCCAAGATGCCAGAACACCCAACCTGCCCTTGGATACCTTTTTGTTGTTTAAACACTGGAGTCTTCTGAGTAGTAAACAAGCAAAGTGATGGAATTTGTAAAAGTTCTTTTTTCTCTGTAGAGTATCTATTTCTGGCTTCTCCAGTGAGTATGTTGCTAGTGATTCTGTGAGTCAGGCACTTTCAGTGATGACATAGAATCAGTAATTTTTTTTTTAGAATTATATGAGATAAAAAATATTTTTTGGCATTTTGAAGGACCACTGTGGAATGTAACTCTATTTTCTAATATGTTCTTCAATTTACATAGCATGATTTTGCATAAGACATCATTTTCTGAAATGTAACTACCCTGTTATATAAGGGTCTACTATTAGATTATGTTATGAGGACGTGAACTTTCATTATTCATCGTAAACTCCTAAATTTATACTTACACTCACCTAAGTGACTGTATGTATAAAATTACACATATTATTATTGGCTTATTAATCATAAGTTAGTCTTAAGTTTGGCTGAAATGCTCTGCATTTATAGGAGCTTTTTGCATGTACAGTGGACCCTTGCTATTCGAACATAATCCTTTCCAGGAGCTTGTTCTTAACACGAAATGTTCGAAAGGCAATTTAATATTCCCCATAAGAAATAATGGAAATACAATTAAACCGTTCCTGCTGTCAGGAGGAATGACAAAATAGTACTTCACTATGAAGCTATTATCAACTCGACAGCTTATTTATCTATCACAGTTCATCTAATATGACATAATAAACAATATAAATAACATAAAAACCTGATATACACTCTAGAATGAATAAAATATGTATGTCATTACGAATGTGGTGGCTAGGGAGGACGGTGGTGGCGGGCATTCTTGGTCTAGCTATGAAAACATCTTCCCATTATTTCCTTCAGACGTGTTAGTATAAGAGAAAATGGAGTTTGTAATGCTAACTGCATTAGATCACTTCCAGTCGGCTTGACGGAGTGAACAGAAATCATACGTGTCCAGGCTGGTTTGTTTACAAAACTCCCGAACCTTCATTTCATCTTGTTTATTCACCTCGCCTCTTGTTTATTCACCACTGCCTCTCACCACCACTGCCTCTCACCACCACTGCCTCTCACCACCACTGCCTCTCACCACTGCCTCTACCACCACTGCCTCTACCACCATTGCCTCTACCACCACTGCCTCTACCACCACTGCTTCTCACCACTACCTCTCACCACTGCCTCTCACCACTGCCTCTACCACCACTGCCTCTACTACCACTGCCTCTACTACCACTGCCTCTACCACTGCCTCAACCACTGCCTCTACCACCACTGCCTCTACTACCACTGCCTCTCACCACTGCCTCTACCACCACTGCCTCTCACCACTACTGCCCTCACCACCACTGCCTCTCACCACTGCCTCAACCATTGCCTCTCACCACTGCCTCTCACCACTGCCTCTCACCACTGCCTCTACCACCACTGCCTCTCACCACTGCCTTGCACTTAATGAACAAACTCCAAACAATTATAATTAAGTGTGAAATGTCTGGATGAGCGTGCAGGGTATTGTTCTCTCGAGTGTAAACAACGCGGGACTGGCTCTCCATTCCTGCGCGGTGAGGCACCCAAGCGCTTGGGCGGACAGGTCACGGACGCACTTGTTCGAATCGTGATATTTTGTTCACATGGCGATATCGATTTTCTTGTTCTAATGACGATATGTTCTATTGCCGAGCTGTTCGAATAGCGGGGGTCCACTGTACATCCAAATGTCATTTACCTTTGTACAAACATTGTATCATGCTGAAATAAAGTATTACTATTACACTAAAGAAAAAATTTACTTCCAGACATCTTTGGATGAATCCGGCAGTGAGGGAAAACGGTCACCTCTTGGCAGCACTCGAGGCATTGTCTCAGGAAGATCTAAAGCCAAGATGGAAGCTTTAGACAACCTAGTCATATCAACAATTCATTCACTCTCTGTCAAAGTTCGCACCACATCAGAAACACTTTTACAAAAACTCAAGTGAGTCACAAGTTTATTATTGAAATGATAAGAGACAAGCCATGCCTTAGTAAGTTAGTGATAATACTATGACAGTACAGTATCTTTCAAGCAACATTAATCTTACTATGTGACAAATAACCTGTAATTCAACGTTGTCTCGATCCTTGTACTGTAGTAAATTCTTCAATCAACAAAAGTTTTTTATTTTATTTTTATTTTTTTTCAACAAGTCGGCCGTCTCCCACCGAGGCAGGGTGACCCAAAAAGAAAGAAAATCCCCAAAAAGAAAATACTTTCATCATCATTCAACACTTTCACCACACTCATACATAATCACTGTCTTTGCAGAGGCGCTCAGATACGACAGCTGAGAATAGTCCCTCCCAGCTGTCACTATCCCAGACCCTTCCTTTAAAGTGCAGGCATTGTACTTCCCATTTCCAGGACTCAAGTCCAACTACATCAATTAACTGGTTTCCCTGAATCCCTTCACAAAACGTTACCCTGCTCACACTCCAACAGATCGTCATGTCCCAAAAACCATTCGTCTCCATTCACACGCTCACACATGCTTGCTGGAAGTCCAAGCCCCTCGCCGACAAAACCTCCTTTACCCCCTCCCTCCAACCTTTTCTAGGACGACCCCTACCCCGCCTTCCTTCCCCTACAGATTTATATGCTCTCCAAGTCATTCTACTTTGATCCATTCTCTCTAAATGACCAAACCACCTCAACAACCCCTCTTCAGCCCTCTGACAAATACTTTTAGTAACTCCACACCTTCTCCTAATTTCCACATTCCGAATTTTCTGCATAATATTTACACCATACATTGCCCTTAGACAGGACATCTCCACTGCCTCCAGCCTCCTCCTCGCTGCAGCATTTGCAACCCATGCTTCACACCCATATAAGAGTGTTGGTACCACTATACTTTCGTACATTCCCTTCTTTGCCTCCATAGATAACGTTTTTTGTCTCCACATATACCTCAACGCACCACTCACCTTTTTTCCTTCATCAATTCTATGGTTAACCTCATCCTTCATAAACCCATCCGCTGACACGTCAACTCCCAAATATCTGAAAACATTTACTTCTTCCATAATCCCTCTCTCCAATGTGATATCCAATTTTTCTTTATTTAAATCGTTTGATACCCTCATCACCTTACTCTTATCTATGTTCACTTTCAACTTTCTACCTTTACACACACTCCCAAACTCGTCCACTAACCTTTGCAACTTTTCTTTAGAATCTCCCATAAGCACAGTATCATCAGCAAAAAGTAAATGTGTCAACTCCCATTTTGCATTTAATTCTCCATAATTTAATCCCACCCCTCTCCCCAACACCCTAGCATTTACTTCTTTTACAACCCCATCTATAAATATATTAAACAACCATGGTGACATTACACATCCCTGTCTAAGACCTACTTTTACCGGGAAGTAATCTCCCTCTCTCCTACACACCCTAACCTGAGCCTCACTATCCTCATAAAAACTCTTTACAGCCTTCAGTAATTTACTACCTATTCCATACACGTGCAACATTTGCCACATTGCTCCCCTATCCACTTTATCATATGCCTTTTCTAAATCCATAAATGCAATAAAAACTTCTCTACCTTTATCTAAATACTGTTCACATATATGCTTCACTGTAAACACTTGATCTACACATCCCCTACCCACTCTAAAGCTTCCTTGCTCATCTGCAATCCTACTCTCTGTCTTACCTCTAATTCTTTCAATAATAACCCTGCCATACAATTTACCTGGTATACTCAGTAAACTTTCTTCTTCTATAATTTTTACATGCTCTCTGCCAATCCCTAGGTACCTTCCCCTCTTTCATACATTTATTAAACAAAAATACCAACCACTCCAGCACTATATATCCCCCTGCTTTTAACATTTCTGTCATGATCCCATCAGTTCCAGCTTCTTTACCCCCTTTCATTCTACGTAATGCCTCACACACCTCCCCCACACTCACATCCTGCTCTTCTTCACTCCTAAACGATGTTGTACCTCCCTGGCCAGTACATGAAATTACCGCCTCCCTTTTTTCATCGACATTTAAAAGTTCCTCAAAATATTCCCGCCATCTACCCAATACCTCCAGCTCCCCATCTACTAACTCCCCTACTCTGTTTTTAACTGACAAATCCATTCGTTCACTAGGCTTTCTTACCTTGTTTATCTCACTCCAAAAAATTTTCTTGTTTTCAGCAAAATTTCTTGACAGAGCCTCTCCAATTCTTTCATCCGCTCTTCTTTTGCACTCTCTCACCACTCTCTTCACCTTTCTTTTACTCTCCATATACTTTGCTCTTCTATTAACACTTCTGTTTTGTAAAAACCTCTCATAAGCTACCTTTTTCTCTTTTATCACACCCTTTACTTCTTCATTCCACCACTCACTCCTCTTTCCTCCTGCACCCACCCTCCTATAGCCACAAACTTCTGCCCCACATTCTAATACTGCATTTTTAAAACTATCCCAACTCTCTTCAACCCCCCTACTACTCATACTTGCACTAGCCCACCTTTCTGCCAATAGTTGCTTATATCTCACCCTAACTTCCTCCTCCCTTAGTTTATACATTTTTACCTCTCTCTTACTTGCTGTTGCCATTTTCTTTTTGTCCCATCTACCTTTTACTCTAACTGTAGCTACAACCAAATAATGATCCGATATATCCGTTGCCCCTCTATAAACATGTACATCCTGAAGCCTACCCATCAACCTTTTATCCACCAATACATAATCCAACAAACTAGTTTCCTTACGTGCTATATCATACCTTGTATATTTATTTATCCTCTTTTTCATAAAATATGTATTGCTTATTACCAAACCTCTTTCTACACATACCTCAATTAATGGTTCCCCATTTACATTTACCCCTGGCACCCCAAATTTACCTACTACTCCCTCCACAACATTTTTACCCACTTTAGCATTAAGATCCCCAACCACAATTACTCTCTCACTTGGTTCAAAACTCCCCACACACTCACTCAACATTTCCCAAAATCTCTCTCTCTCCTCTACACTTCTCTCTTCTCCAGGTGCATAAACACTTACTATAACCCACTTTTCACATCCAACCTTTATTTTACTCCACATAATCCTTGAATTTATACATTTATATTCCCTCTTTACCTGCCATAACTGATTTTTCAACATTATTGCCACTCCTTCTTTAACTCTAACTCTATTTGAAACCCCTGACCTAATCCCATTTATTTCTCCCCACTGAAACTCTCCTACCCCCTTCAGCTTTGTCTCACTTAAAGCCAGGACATCCAGCTTCTTTTCATTCATAACATCTACAATCATCTCTTTCTTATCATTCGCACAACATCCCTTCAAACAGCACATTACATTATACTTTCCCAAACCCCTTTATGTAAGATTTGTTTGAAGTATGGGTCAGGACTACGAAAAGTTGGAAAGAAAAAGAAAAATATAGAAATATATATATTTTTTTTTATTTACACATCGGCCGATTCCACCAAGGCAGGTGGCCCGAAAAGAAAAACTTTCATCATCATTCACTCCATCACTGTCTTGCCAGAAGGGTGCTTTACACTACAGTTATAAAACTGCAACATTTACACCCCTCCTTCAGAGTGCCGGCACTGTACTTCCCATCTCCAGAACTCAAGTCCGGCCTGCCGGTTTCCTGAATCCTTCATAAATGTTACTTTGCTCACACTCCAACAGCACGTCAAGTATTAAAACCATATGCCTCCATTCACTCCTATCAAATACGCTCACACATGCTTGCTGGAAATCCAAGCCCCTCGCACACAAAACTTCCTTTACCCCTCCCTCCAACCTTTCCTAGGCCGACCCTACCCCGCCTTCCCTCCACTACAGATTTATACACTCTCGAAGTCACTCTGTCTCGTTCCATTCTCTCCAAATGTCCAAACAACCTCAACAACCCCTCCTCAGCTCTCTGGACAATCGTTTTGGTAATCCCGCACCTCCTCCTAATTTCCAAACTCCGAATTCTCTGCATTATATTCACACCACACATTGACCTCAGACATGACATCTCCACTGCCTCCAGCCTTCTCCTCGTTGCAACATTCATCACCCATGCTTCACACCCATATAAGAGCGTTGGTATAACTATACTCTCATACATTCCCTCTTTACTTCCATGGACAAGGTTCTTTGTCTCCACAGACCCCGAAGTGCTCCACTCACCCTTTTCCCTCATCAATTCTATGATTCACCTCATCCTTCATAGACCCATCCGCCGACATGTCCACTCCCAAATATCTGAATACATTCACCTCTTCCATACTCTCTCCCTCCAATCTGATATCCAATCTTTCGTCACCTATTCTTTTTGTTATCCTCATCACCTTACTCTTTCCTATATTCACTTTCAATTTTCTTCTTTTACACACCCTACCAAATTCATCCACCAACCTCTGCAGCTTCTCTTCAGAATCTCCCAAAAGCACAGTGTCATCAGCAAAAGCAACTGTGACAACTCCCACTTTGTATTTGCTTCTTTATCTTTTAGCCCAACACCTCTTGCCAAGACCCTCGCATTCACTTCTCTTACAACCCCATCTATAAATATATTGAACAACCACGGTGACATCACACATCCTTGTCTAAGGCCCACTTTTACTGGGAAATAGTCCCCTTCCCTCCTACACACACTAACCTGAGCCTCACTATCCTCATAAAAACTCTTCACTGCTTTCAGTAACCTTCCTCCTATTCCATACACCTGCAACATCTGCCACATTGCCCCCCTATCTACCCTATCATACGCCTTTTCCAAATCCATAAATGCCACAAAAACATCTTTACCCTTATCCAAATACTGTTCACCTATATGTTTCACTGTAAACACTTGGTCTACACACCCCCTACCTTTCCTAAAGCCCCTTGTTCATCTGCTATCCTGCTTTCTGTTTTACTCTTAATTCTTTCAATAATAACTCTACCATACACTTTACCAGGTACACTCAACAGACTTATTCCCCTATAATTTTTGCACTCTCTTTTGTCCCCTTTGCCTTTATACAAAGGAACTATACACGCTCTCTGCCAATCCCTAGGTACCTTACCCACTTCCATACATTTATTAAATAATAGCACCAACCACTCCAAAATTATATCCCCACCTGCTTTTAACATTTCTATCTTTATCCCATCAATCCCAGCTGCCTTACCCCTTTCATTCTACCCACTGCCTCACGAACTTCCCTACACCCACAACTGGCTCTTCCACACTCCTACAAGATGTTATTCCTCCTTGCCCTACACACGAAATCACAGCTTCCTGTCTTCATCAACATTTAACAAATCCTCAAAATATTCTCTCCATCTTCCCGATACCTCTAACTCTCCATTTAATAACTCTCCTCTCCTATTTTTAACTGTCAAATCCATTTGTTCTCTAGGCTTCCTCAACTTATTAATCTCATTCCAAAACTTTTTCTTATTTTCAACAAAATTTGCTGATAACATCTCACCCACTCTCTCATCTGCTCTCTTTTACATTGCTTCACCACTCTTTAACCTCCTTTTTCTCTCCATATACTCTTCCCTCCTTGCATCACTTCTACTTTGTAAAAACCTCTCATATGCTAACTTTTTCTCCCTTACTACTCTCTTTACATCATCATTCCACCAATCGCTCCCTCTTTCTTTCAACACGTCGACCGTTTCCCACCGAAGCGGGGTGGCCCAAAAGGAAAAACGAAAGTTTCTCCTTTTACATTTAGTAATATATACAGGAGAAGGGGTTACTAGCCTCTTGCTCCCGGCATTTTAGTCGTCTCTTACGACACGCATGGCTTACGGAGGAAGAATTCTATTCCACTTCTTGGAGAGCATATATAAATCTGTAGAGGAAGGAAGGCGGGGTAGGGGTTGCCCTTGAAAAGGTTGGAGGTTTTGTGGGCAAGGGGCTTGGATTTCTAGCAAGCATGCGTGAGTGTGTTAGATAGGAGTGAATGGAGACGAATGGTTTTGGGACCTGACGAGCTGTTGGAGTGTGAGCAGGGTAATATTTTATGAAGGGATTCAGGGAAACCAGTTAGCCAGACTTGAGTCCTGGAAATGGGAAGAACAATGCTTGCACTTTAACCCTTTGACTGTCGGAGGCCCCTTTCTGAAACTGTCATTCTATGTCGGGAAATATTCGAAAAAAAACAAAAATTATTTTTTCTTACCAAGATGTTAGGATTATCTTGCTGATTGTTTTAAGCCTAAAAAAAAAAAAATTGCGATCAGTACTTACTGAGATATGTATATCATCAAAGTCATGGGGATTGGGAACAAAATTGTCACCTTCCTGCCAATTCCAGATGTGGTCTGCTGGTGGGTACTGGATATTGACAGGTGGTTGTGGTTGTGCAGGCTGTGGTTATGCAGGTTGTGAATGTGGGAGTGGGGGGGGTTGTGGCTGTGCTGAGTTAGCAGCGTGGGTAGTAGCGTCGCCAGCGGCTGGTGCCACATGACTCATGCCACCGCCAACACCACCACCACTACCACTTGCTGCCCCACGCACATTATTCATCCCCATTGTAACAATATTGTCATCTTCACTATCAGTTCGTGGTGTAGGGCCACGGGATGTACTCATAGATTTACTCCTTTTCCTTGGAATGGAATATGGCACACTACTAGAACGCATGCTGCGTCGTACATACTGTCGCTTCACTGGAGAATATTCAAGCTCACTGTCGCAACTAGAACTGCTTTCAATAGCTTGGAAATCACTATCACCATCACTTTCACTGCTCACATCTGAGTCCTGTACATGGTGAAATAGTTTCCTCTTTCGTCCTGGTACAGGTGAACGTGAATGAAATGGCCCAGCACCAGAGGTGGAAGGTTGTGAGTCACCTGGGTTTTCATCACTAATTACGTTATCCTGGGCACTGCTTTCGGTCACACCCTCTTCAAAACCATGAAATTCATTTTCACTGGCAGTTCCATCGCTGTTAAAACTATCACTTGGGAACAAAAGACCTCCAATCCGCCGAGGAGTGAGGTACAGTGGACCCCCGGAAATCAAACATTCTTCGTTCCAGAATGCTGTTCAAGTGCTGTTACCGAACAAATTTATTCCCATAAGAAATAATGTAAATTAGATTAGTCCATTTTAGACCCCCAAAAATACACTTACAAAAGCACTTACAATAATAAACTTACATAATAGGTCGAGTTGGGAGGCGTTCGATTTTCGGGGGTCCACTGTACTTCTTACCACGAGGCATGGTGAACAAGGACTACTGGAATGGAGCTCCCACAATGCACCACTGAGTCCCCGATTTTATTCCTAGTGCGCACACCCACCACGCAGACCCATTCTCTCACATGTAGGCCTACCAGCTTTCTCCCGCTTGATTTGAGGCCACTAGAATTTATGCATATTAATACGTCAAACACATTGGCTCGTAAGACGTATATACGACCAAAACAGTCAAAGGGTTAAATCAGAATAATGTTAAAGAATAGCAATAAAATTCAGTAAAGTACTCTACTGTATACCTAATATAGTACTGCACACACAATTTATATACTGTGATAAACATTGAAAAAAATGTAGTTAAAAGTAAAATTTGCCCAATGAATTTTGCCCATAATTTTAACCCTTTCATTGTCGGTCCCATAATATTACGGCTTGAGAGCCAGTGTCGGTCCCATAATACTATGCCAAAATTCTAGCGGCTTCAAATCTAGCTGGAGAAAGTTGGTAGGCCTACATGTAAGAGAATGGGTCTGCGTCGTCAGTTTGCGCAGTATAAAAAAATCGGGGAGGCCTCAATGCATTGTGGGAGTGCTAATTCAGGACGCCTTGGTCACCAAGCCTAGCGGTAAGGAATACCTCACTCTCCGGCGAATTGGGACTCTTCCCTTCCTAAGTGATACTTCTAACACAGATTGAAGTGTCAGTAAAGATTAATCTCATGGTTTTGAGGAGTTGGTGACAGAAAGCAATGCCCAGGATACCAGAAATAGTGCTGAAAACCCAGACGATTATCAACCTTCCTCCAAAAAAAGTCAAAGTGACTTATTTCCATGTTGGTGGTGGGGAAGATAGCATAGTTGGTGAGGAAGAAGTGTGGATGGTGGGGAAGGCAGCATGGGTTTGTGTAAACAACATAGCAGCATGTGTAGATTTCCTAGGATAACCCAAAAAACTCAGACAAAGTGACTTGTTTCCATGTGGGTGGTGGGGAAGATGGCGTGGGTGGTAGAGAAGGCAGTGTGGGTAGTGGGGAAGGCAGAGTAGGTGATGGGGAAAGCACCGTGGGTTTGTGTACACGTTTTGTCAACAATATAATGATGATAATGTTTGTGTGGTTATTGTGTTGCATACAATGAGTGGATATATATACATTATGCATTATATTAGTCTCACAGGCCACAAAAGTTACTTGAAAAAATAAAATATTAGAAAAGAAAAGAAAAAAATCCAATAAAAGTTAAAATTATATTACTGATTGTGCGGCAGTCACCAAAGTTGCTGTAAGCGGTTAACTTTCTGTCAACTTCACGCCTCTATATCTTGGTAAGTTCTGATCACAAAAAAACAAAATTGTTTTAAAACACTCGCAAAAATATTCTTAAGATTTTGGTAAGAAAAAAAACTAATTTTTTTTTCGAATATTTTTCGACACAGAGCGAGAGTTTAGCTAAAATCAGGGGTCCCGACAATGAAAGGGTTAAAAGTCCATTATATCAGGGTCCATTATGTCAAGGGTGTACTGTATCTTGGTTCAGCCCAGTATTGCTGGAGTTGGTAATTCTTTTGAGTAGTATTTTTTATTCTGGTGTGTGTATAAATTGATTTGGTTTTCTCACTGTCTTGTACCCTTGAAGTTTCATTTTTTTTTTCTATGTTTGCATCTGTCTCTTCAGATCTCAGTATGATGAGGAAGGAGATCGTGCAGCCCTGCTAGAGGAGGTGTTGGCACACCTTAGTGAAAGTGACCAAACCCTTGCCACCGGCCAGAGCAGGTCAACTTCCCGGGAGTTAGCTGGCATACTTCGCAACCTCAAAAAAATTGAGCATGCTTTAGAAGGTACTGTATAGTCAAATTTATGTTTACAATGATTTCTTTTAGACACTTGATGTGTCTTTTTTTTATCTAGCAGATCTGTGTGTAGAATTCTTTTTTTTTTATAGTATTTTAAATTATTTTTTTTTTTAAATCAATTACAGTGGCACCTCGAGTTTCAAACTTAATCCGTTCCAGGAGCTAGTTCTAAAGTTGAAACGTTCTGAAGTCGAAGTAATATTTACCATAAGAAATACACACGACACAGATAAATACTTAAAGTAATAAATTAGTAATACAATAGATAAATAAACATTTAAAATAACATTTGAAACTCGAAATCACCGATAGTTGGACCCACTGAAAGTCGAGGGACCACTGTATTAATGTAAAATAAGACATTTAATGTGCACAAGAGTGAGTCACGAACATATGAGCTGCCCAGGCGAACGCGTCTGGTATAGACGATTTCCAAATGGATAACAAAAAAGGCACAATACCGGGATTTTTTAGAGCTAAAAAACTTTTTCTCTCAAAATGGAAATTGGTCATGATGACTTACCTTTATTGAAGACTGTTGCTGGCATCCTCGTCACTCACCTTCAACCCCAGGTACTTAAATATGACACTAATATCAACTATACGGCTTATTTAGCTATCACAATTCATCTAATATGACATAATAAACGTATACTCTAGAATGAATAAAATATGTCATTATGTATGATAGGAGTGTTGTTGTGTTGATGTTGTTGGGTATATAAGGGCCACTGAGAGCATAAGCATAGTGGTGGTGAAGGCGGTGGCAGAGGCGGTGGTGTTGCCCTATATACCTCCAACAACATTGGAGATGTTAGTTTTGTGCTGTCCATTTTCTACACCAAAGGGGTGCCACTAGGAAGTTTCTTTGGGCCCATGGTGACATATTTCACATTCGCACTCAATAAACAAGCACCAAACACAATGAATTAATTGTGAAATGTTTGGATTAGCACGCAGGGTAATGTTCACTCAAAGATAAACAAAGCCAGACTGACTCACGATGCCTGCACAGGGAGGCGGACAGGTCTGGTACGTGGTACGAAACACAGGGCACAGTGCAAAACTCGGGACAAAATTTAGCTGAAAAAACAGTTTGAAACTTGAAAAGTACAATACTCAGGGCGTACGAAACTCGGGGTTCCACTGTACTGTGTTAGTAAAGTGTGGTTCTGTACAGTGAATAACTTTAAGAAAGTTCTTCATGACATAACAGCCTTAAATACTAAAAGATGGCATTCACTGTAAAGGTATATAGAGGAGTGAAGTACAGTAAAAATAATTGAGGGAAAGACACTTGGTGTAGAGCTGGTTTATGGGAAAAAAAGTGTAAGCTGCTTTACAAATATTCAGTTTGCAGAATTTGCATTAAACATTTTTAAATGAGTTAGGTTAAATTCTTGCAAATTTGTTTTCATACAATGATTTCTCAATTACTAAATACAGTGGACCCCCAAGTAATGAGCAAAATTCATTCCAGAAGCCTGCTCAAGTGCCATTACCGAACGAATTTATTCCCTTAAGAAATAATGTCAAGTAGGTTAGTCCATTTCAGACCCCCAAAAATACACTTACAAAAGCACTTACAATATTATACTTACATAATTGTACGATTTCCGGGGTGCTCGTAACTCGGGGTCCACTGTACATTATGGGGCATTTAGTACTCATTTCACATGCTGGAATATTATATACGCAATTATATGTGATTTAATCTCCTTGCAGTTACCATATACAAATTAATTTGATTAAATTGATTTACTGCTCACAAAATTAGCACATTATGGTATAAGGGGGCACCCACTCAACTACCTAAAATCATACCTCACCAACAGAAGCCAATACGTGTACACAAATGGAGCGAACTCTTCCACACAACCAATTACAGTCGAAGTCCCTCAAGGAAGTGTCCTGGGGCTACTCCTATTCCTCATTTACATAAATGACCTACCGAATGCATCACAACTACTCAAACCCATTTTATTTGCAGATGACACAACATATGTCTTCTCTCACCCAAATCCAGTTATACTGGCCAACACTGTTAATGCCGAATTACAGAAAATATCAACATGGATGACGACTAACAAGCTTACTCTCAATACTGACAAGACCTACTTCATACAGTTTAGAAGCAAAGCCACAAATGTTCCACTTAACATAACACTTAATGGTACACCCATCACAAGACTCACAGAGGGAAAATTCCTAGGAATCCACCTTGACAGTAGCCTTAAATTCCAAACACATATACAACAAATTTCCAAGAAAATCTCAAGACAGTAGGCATATTATCAAAGATACGCTATTATGTACCTCAATCAGCTCTCCTTGCACTATATCATTCACTTATCTACCCGTATCTCACCTATGGAATCTGTGCATGGGGATCAACAACGTTAAATCACCTTAGACCACTCATAACACAACAAAAGGCCGCAGTCAGAATGATAACAAATTCCCACTCTAGACAGCATACTCCACCAATATTCAAAAGTCTCAAACTACTCACCGTAAAGAACATTCATACTTACTCTTGTGCCTACTACATATATAAAACTTTACACTCTAATATAAACCCTCTGCTCAAAACTCTCCTCACCAACTTTAGTAGGACCCATGACCACAACACACGACACAGATCACTTTTTGATATACCCCGTGTTCATATCAACCTATGTAAAAATTCTATGCACATAAAGGGCCCCAGAATCTGGAATTCATTACCAGTAAATATTAAGATAATCTTGTCTGAAAATCAATTTAAGACTCAACTCAAAACCACCTACTCACCCAAACCTAAATGATCATACTATAAACTACTTTGAAAAATGCTCATTGTTACTTTCCTATACGATAATCTCAATTTTTAATATGTTACTATTATGTTACCCCCTACTCATATTATAAGTTAATGTCAAAAATGCTCAAGGTTATTTTCCTTAAGATAATCTCAATTCCATATTATCATTCAAGAATCTTAACACCTGTAACAATCTAAGATCTAATATCATTATATAATAATTTAAACAGTAAAATTTCATCATATTGTAATTTTGAAAATAATTTTTAACTAGAATAAACTCAATAAATTTCTCTAATATTAAGTACATAGTTTTTAAGGACTAGAATAAGCTGCCCCTAATGCCATGGCATGTCAGTGGCTCTCCTTGCACTCAATTTACATTGTAACTTCCGATACCCATGTAATCTGCAATGAAATAAAATTTGTTTGTTTGTTTGTTTGCTTTATGAAAATAATCAAATATGAATGAATAGAAAATTATGAAATGCAGTGTAAAAATTCCCAAAATTTTATTGAAAAGTTGGGGATCCAGATACAATTTACATATACTCTACTGTATGTACTTAATGAACACATTCAAAGTAAACTTATTACAGTGGTACCTCGAGTTACGATATTTTTTCGTTCGAGAATGCTGTTCAAGTGCCATTACCAAACGAATTTATCCCCATAAGGAATAATGTAAAATAGACTAGTCCTTTTACACCCCCAAAAATATACCTACAAAAGCATTTAAAAAAATAAACTTACATAAAAGGGCGATTTTGGGGACCATCGTAACTCGAGGTACCACTGTATCTCACTAATGAAGCATTCTTTGCTGAATTATAATTGTATAGAATGACAGGTGTGGTCTACATATCCCCTACCCATTGTAAAACCTCTTTGCTCATTTGCAGTCCTGCTGTTTGTCTTATCTCTAATTCTTTCAGTAATACCCCTACCATGCACTTTACCTGGTATACTCAGTAAACTTATTCTTTCAACAAACCAGCCGTATCCCACTGAGGCAGGGTGGCCCAAAAGGAAAAACAATTTTTTCCTTTTAAATTTAGTAATATATATAGGAGAAGGGGTTACTAGTCCTAGTAAGAAAATAGAAGAAAACCCAGAGGGGCATATGTGTATATATGCTTGTCTATGTATGTTCAGTGTGACCTAAGTGTAAGTAGAAGTAGCAAGATGCACCTGAAATCTTGCATGTTTATGAGAGAATAAAGAAACCAGCAATCCTACCATCATGTTAATTACAGGCTTCCATTTCACACTCACTTAGCGGGAAGGTAGTACCTCCCTAGGCAGTTGCTGTCTACTAACCTACTACCTAGGACTTAGTAAACTTTTTTTTTTTAATCTAACATGCTCACACATGCCTGCTGATTGTCCAAGCCCCTTACACACAAAACCTCTTTTACCCCCTCCATTCTTTCCTAGGAAAACCCCTATCCCTCCTCCCCTTCCCTACAGATTTACACATCCTCCAAGTCATCCTGTTTTGTTCCATCCTCTCTAAATGACCAGATCACCTCAACATTCCATCTTCAGCCCTGTGAATAATACTTTTAGTAACTCCATACCTCCACTAATTTCCACACTATGAATTCTCTGCATAATATTTACACCACACATTGCCTTTAGACAAGACATCTCTACAGCCTCCAGCCTCCTCCTTGCTGCAGCATTTACAGCCCATGCTTCACACCCATGTAAGAGTGTTGGTACCACTGTACTCTCATACATTCCCTTCTTTGCCTCCATGGATGTTTTTTGCCTACACTGATACCTCAATGTACCACTCTCATTTTTTCCTTCATCAGTTCATAAACCCATCTGCTGACAAGTCTACTCCCAAATATCTGAATACATTCAATTCTTACATACTTCCTCCCTAACTCATTTGATACCATCATCACCTTACTCTTAACTAAGTTCACTTTCATTTTTCTTCCTTTACACACCCTCCCAAACTCGTCCTTTGTGACTTCTCTATAGACTCTCCCAAAAGCACAGTATCATCAGCAAAAAGTACCTGTGTCAACTCCTACTTTGTATTTGATTCCACATAATTTAATCCCACCACTCTCCCCAACACCCTAGCATTTACTTCTTGTACAATCCCATCTATAATTATGTTAAACAACCTTGGTGACATTACACATCCCTGTCCAAGGCCTACTTTTACTGGATATTAATCTCTCATACACACCCTAAGCTGAGCCTCACTATCCTCATAAAAACTCTTTACAGCATTTAGTAACTTACTGCCTATTCCATACACTTGCAACATCTGTCACATTGCTCCTCTATCCACCTTGCCATATGCCTACCTTCATTTAAATATTGTTCACTTATATGCTTCAATGTAAACAAACGCTTGGTCTACACATCTCCTACCCATGTTTATCTGCAATCCTGCTTTCTGTCTTACCTTTAATTCATTCATAATAACCCTACCATACACTTTACCTGGTCTTTCTTTCTTTCAACACGTTGGCCGTTTCCCACCGAGGCAGGGTGGCCCAAAAGGAAAAACGAAAGTTTCTCCTTTATATTTAGTAATATATTCAGGAGAAGGGGTTACTAGCCCCTTGCTCCCAGCATTTTAGTCGCCTCTTACGACACACATGGCTTACGGAGGAAGAATTCTGTTCCACTTTCCCATGGAGACTTTACCTGGTATACTCAATAACTTTATTCCCCTATAATTTTTACAATCTCTTTTGTTCCCCTTCTCTTTATGTAAAGGAATTACAGTAGGGCCACGCTTTTCGGTGTTTCGCCTTTCGGCGTTCCGTTCATACGGTGAGTTCAAATTATGGAGGCCTGGTCACGGACCAGGCCGCAGGGGCGTTGACCCCTGGAATTCTCTCCAGGTAGACTCCAGGTATGACCAAAACTTTTGTATACGGCGAGCGGTCTTTCAGATACGATGGCGCGCCACCCGGTTTGTTTACATTTTATGTGAGCACATCTCTCTATTATCCATGCGTGTTGTAAGAGGCGACTAAAATGCCGGGAGCAAGGGGCTAGTAACCCCTTCTCCAGAATATATTACTAAATGTAAAAGGAGAAACTTTCGTTTTTCCTTTTGGGCCACCCTGCCTCGGTGGGAAACGGCCGACGTGTTGAAAGAAAGAAAGATCTCTCTGTTATGTAATAATCACTCTTGGGCACATTAAATGTCCTATTTTACGTCAATACAGTATAGACATTTTCATTAATCCATCTATGATATTTTCTTCAAAATTATATAAGAAATACATTACATAGCATATAAACATGCTGTTTATATGCTATGGAGGTGTGGTTGCTGGGCAGAGGGAAAATATTACGTAATACTAATAATAATCACTCTTGGGCACATTAAATGTCTTATTTTACGTTAATATAGACATTTTCATTAATCCATCTATGATATTTTCTTCAAAATTATATAAGAAATACGTTACATAGCATATAAACATGCTGTTTATATGCTATGGAGGTGTGGTTGCCGGGCGGAGGGAAAACATTACGTAATACTAATAATAATCACTCTTGGGCACATTAAATGTCTTATTTTATGTTAATATAGACATTTTCATTAATTCATCTATGATATTTTCTTCAAAATTATTTAAAAAACACGTTACATAGCATATAAACATGATACATACACCCACAGAATAAAAATTGACAAATATGAGATTTGTTTACCAAGCGACTTTGTAGGAGTGTCTGAAGAATTACGTTTTCTCTAGTCGAACACTGAGGGATAACTGTAGAAAAATATTACTTTCGCATACCTTCACTCTATATACAGTCATCCCTTGGTTTTCGATTCTCAGTTTTCACCGATTTTGGTTTTCGATCACTTTTTTCGTGGAAAAATTGTCTGTTTTCGCCAATTGTCTCAATTTTCGCCGATGGTACGGAACCTGTACACCAGCACCCACGCACCTCCCATGCACATTGTCACGTAGTCTAGCATTGTTTATGCTTGAGTGAACATCACCCCAGGAGTTCATACAAAACATTTATTAACAATTCATTGTTTTTGGCCCTTGATTATTTTGTGTGACTACTAAATAAGCTACCATGGGCCCAAAGAAAGCTCCAAGTGCCAGTCCTTTGGTAAAGAAAGTGAGAAACACGATGGAGTTTAAGAGTGTAGCAGGCATGCAGGGAGTGTAGCATGTATGCAGGGAGTGTAGCAGGTATGCAGGGAGTGTAGCCGGTATGCAGGGAGTGTAACATGTATGCAGGGAGTGTAGCATGTATGCAGGGAGTGTAGCATGTATGCAGAGAGTGTAGCATGTATGCAGAGAGTGTAGCAGGTATGCAGGGAGTGTAGCAGGTATGCAGGGAGTGTAGCATGTATGCAGGGAGTGTAGCATGTATGCAGAGAGTGTAGTAGGTATGCAGAGAGTGTAGTAGGTATGCAGGGAGTGTAGCAGGTATGCAGGGAGTGTAGCAGGTATGCAGGGAGTGTAGCAGGTATGCAGGGAGTGTAGCAGGTATGCAGGGAGTGTAGCAGGTATGCAGGGAGTGTAGCAGGTATGCAGGGAGTGTAGCAGGTATGCAGGAAGTGTAGCATGTATGCAGGGAGTGTAGCATGTATGCAGGGAGTGTAGCAGGGAGTGTAGCAGGTATGCAGGGAGTGTAACATGTATGCATGGAGTGTAACATGTATGCAGGGAGTGTAGCATGAATGCAGGGAGTGTAACATGTATGCAGGGAGTGTAGCATGTATGCAGGGAGTGTAGCATGTATGCAGGGAGTGTAGCATGTATGCAGATAGTGTAGCATGTATGCAGGGAGTGTAGCATGTATGCAGGGAGTGTAGCATGTATGCAAGGAGTGTAGCATGTATGCAAGGAGTGTAGCATGTATGCAGGGAGTGTAGCAGGTATGCAGGGAGTGTAGCATGTATACAGGAGTGTAGCATGTATCAGGGAGTGTAGCATGTATGCAGGGAGTGTAGCATGTATGCAGGGAGTGTAGCATGTATGCAGGGAGTGTAGCAGGTATGCAGGGAGTGTAGCAGGCAGGTAGAGTGTAGCAGGCAGAGGAGTGTAGCAGGTATGCAGGAAGTGTAGCATGTATGCAGGGAGTGTAGCATGTATGCAGGGAGTGTAGCATGTATGCAGGGAGTGTAGCAAGTATGCAGGGAGTGTAACATGTATGCAGGGAGTGTAGCATGAATGCATGGAGTGTAGCATGAATGCATGGAGTGTAACATGTATGCAGGGAGTGTAGCATGAATGCATGGAGTGTAGCATGAATGCATGGAGTGTAACATGTATGCAGGGAGTGTAACATGTATGCAGGGAGTGTAGCATGTATGCAGGGAGTGTAGCATGTATGCAGGGAGTGTAGCATGTATGCAGATAGGAGAGTGTAGCATGTATGCAGGGAGTGTAGCGAGAATGTATATGGCAGGGAGTGTAGCATGTATGCAGGGAGTGTAGCAGGTATGCAGGGAGTGTAGCAGGTATGCAGGGAGTGTAGCAGGTATGCAGGGAGTGTAGCATGTATGCAGGGAGTGTAGCAGGTATGCAGGGAGTGTAGCAGGTATGCAGGGAGTGTAGCAGGCAGGTAGGGAGTGTAGCAGGCAGGGAGGGAGTGTAGCAGGCATGCAGGGAAGTGAACCCGGATAAGGACTTGGTACATAAATTCCTTATGGAAGGGGATTCCCCTTCCAAAAAATAGGGTCTCTTCCCTCTCCCCTCCTCCCTCTCTTCCATCCAGCAACATCAGTCTTCAATAAGGGTAAGTGCCACATAGAGTTCATTCATTTGTGCATGTAAATCTATCTTTAAGGCCCCCCAAATTTTTTTTTCCAAACTTCTGGGTTTCTGGAACGGATTAATTGAATTTCTATTAATTCTTATGGGGAAAATAGTTTTGGATTTCACCGATTTTGGTTTTAGCTGATCCATCTGGAACGGATGAAAATCGAAAACCAAGGGATGACTGTATAGCTATTCACGACCCTCGTCTCACACAATGTACTAAACCCCTGTCAATTTGGATTCAGGACCAACAAAAGCACAAACGATGCTATAACACACATGTTAGAGTTAATATACACCGCACTTGAGAAGAAAGAAGTTCCGCTGGGAATCTTCATAGACCTACGCAAAGCATTTGATACAGTCGACCATGATTTATTGCTCACAAAATTAGCGCACTATGGTATTAGGGGCACCCTCAACTACCTAAAGTCGTACCTTAGCAACAGAAGTCAGTACGTGAACACAAATGGAGAGAACTCTTCCACACAACAAATTACAGTCGGTGTCCCTCAAGGTAGTGTCCTGGGGCCACTCCTATTCCTCATTTACATAAATGACCTACCGAATGCATCACAACTACTCAAACCCATTTTGTTTGCAGATGACACAACATATGTCTTCTCTCACCCAAATCCAGTCGTACTAGCCAACACAGTTAATGCCGAATTACAGAAAATATCAACATGGAAGATGACAAATAAGCTTACTCTCAATACGGACAAGACCTACTACATTCAGTTTGGAAACAAAGCTACAAATGTTCCACTTAACATAACGCTAAATGGTTCACCCATCACAAGGCTCACAGAGGGAAAATTCCTAGGAATCCACCTTGACAGTAGTCTTAAATTCCAAACACACATACAACAAATTTCCAAGAAAATCTCAAGGATAGTAGGTATATTATCTAAGATACGCTATTATGTGCCTCAACCAGCTCTCATTGCACTATATCATTCTCTTATCTACCCTTATCTCACCTATGGAATCTGTGCATGGGGCTCAACAACATTAAATCACCTTAGACCACTCATAACCCAGCAAAAGGCTGCAGTCAGGATGATGATAAATTCCCACTCTAGACAGCATACTCCACCTATATTCAGAACCTTAAAACTACTCACCATAAAAAATATTCATACCTATTCATGTGCCTTCTACATACATAAAACTCTACATGCTAATATCAACCCTGCGCTCAGAATTCTCCTCAACAACTTTAATAGGTCCCACGAACATGACACAAATCACTATTTGACATACCCCGAGTCCATACTAACCAATGTAAAAATTCTATGCACATAAAGGGCCCCAGAATCTGGAATTCATTACCAGTAAATATCAAGTTAACCTTGTCGGAAAATCAATTCAAGACTCTTCTCAAAAATCACCTACTCACCCTATACTAAATACTCATACTGTAACAAACTTCCAAACCCAATATTATTTTACTTAAGATGATCTCAATTTGATATGTTCATCCTCCTTAACACTTGTTGCAATTTCATATCATCATTTTGTCATTTAAAATCTTATAGTATCATCATTTTCTTAATTTGAAATAAAATATATATCTAGAAGAAACTCTAAAAACTATTTCTAGTATTGTTATTATACTAGTATAGCATCAACATACTGTAATTTGAAATAAATTCTACAACTAGATTAAACTCAACCAATTTCTCTTGTATTGTCTTTTAATAGTATGTATAACCATTTAATAATTTAAATAATACAGAACTAGAATAAACTCAATCAATTTCTTTAGCATTAAGTACTTAGTGAATAAGTCTCTAGAATAAAGTGCCCCTAATGCTATGGCATGCCAGTGGCTCTCCTTGCATTACAGTTTTATAATTGTTTTATAATTGTAACTACCAATAACATTGTACACTTGTAACATGCATTGAAATAAAAATTAGAATTATTATTATTATTATTATTATTATTATTAGTGGGTTTAGCGCTTTTTTTTATTATGATAATAATAATAATATCATTAACTCTAAAAATAGTGTTACATGAGAATGGAAGTGTTGCTGTTTGTTTATTCTGTACTAACTTGTACAACTTGTACACAGTGTAAGAGTATGTATTTGTATTGTGAGGTAATTATTATTATAAAAAAAATTATTTTGAGGTAAAAGTTTCACAAACCCTTACAAACGTACGTGAATGAACTAAAAGTGGACACGTATTAATACGCATTCATTTCGCCTGACTGAGTGATCGCCCACTACCTGTTCAGTTTGTGTTTTTACCTTGTCTGAACTCCGTATCTCATTCTCTCTCTCGTTTACTCTTTCGTTAACTAGTTGGCTCTCATTGACTATGGCATCTAAGCTTAGTTGTGATGAAAAGAGGAGTCGTAAGCCTCTTACTTTAAGTGCCAAGTTAGAAATGATTAAACTGAGTGAACTGACTTTTGGGTTATCCTAGGTTCTCTATGCATAATCTGCTATGTATGATAATCTATGTATGTAACTGTATTTGTGTATACCTGAATAAACTTACTAACAAGGTATATGTTGATTGCTGAGATAGCCATCAAATACAGTTACATATAGCAGCATATGTGTAGAGAACCCAGAATAACCCAAGAGTGTCAGCTAACACTCTTGCTAGGAGATAATGCTGCTGGGGATTCCAAGTTAAAGCCTATGATAATTTATCACTCAGAGAATCCTAGGGCCCTAAAGAACTATGCAAAAGGTAGCCTCCCTGTTTATTGTAAATCCAATTTGAAAGCTTGGATGACTACTGATCTTTTCATAAATTGGTTCACAGACTATTTTAAGCCTACAGTTGAGGCTTACTGCAAGGAAAAGAAAATTCCTTTTAATGTTTTACTTGTTTTAGACAATACCCTGCCACTCACCTCTCACACATCAATGTTAATACTTTAAGGTAAGTAATAAGTGTACTCTGTGTGTATCTTACTTGTTATTGTGTTTTTTAATGCCTAGTTAGTGTAAGCTTGTTGTCTGGCATTTATATGCATTTATAAGTGGAAAAAAATGGCGTTCAGCTTTTTGGCGATGTCTGCTTTAATTAACCTGCCGTATAAGTGGGGCCCTACTGTATACATGCTCTCTATCAATCCCTAGGTACTTTTCCCTCCTTCATACATTTATTGAACAAAAGTATCAACCACTCCAACATTATATCCACTCCCTCTCTTCATCATTATTTAACAGTTCCTCAAAATTTTCCCATCGTCTTCCCAATACCTCCAACTCCCCACCTACTAACTCCCATATTCTGTTTTTAACTGTCAAATCCATTTGTTCCCTTGGCTTTCTTAATGCATTTATCTCACTCCAAAAAAATTTCTTATTTTCAGCAAAATTTGTTGACAGCGCCTCACCCAATCTATCATTTGCTTTCCTTTTGCACTCCCTCACTACTCTCTTCACCTCTCTTTTACTCTCCATACACTCCACACTTTTTGTATCACTTCTGCTTTGTACAAATCTCACATAAGCAACCTTTTTCTCTTTTATCACATCCTTTACCTTATTCCATCAATCACGCTGGCTGTCTCCGTCTCCTACCGAAGCTGGGTGACCTGAAAAAGAAGCACTTTCACCATCATTCATACTGTTACTGTCTTGAGAGAGGCACGTAGATATGACAGTTTAAATGTCCCTCCAAACAGCAAATATCCAAAACCCCTCCTTTAGAGCACAGGCAATATACAGTGGACCCCCGGTTTTCGTAATTTATTCGTTCCAGAATGCTGTTCAAGTGCCATTACCAAACGAATTTATTCCCATAAGGAATAACGTAAATTAGACTAGTCCTTTTAGATCCCCAAAAATACACTTACAAAAGCACTTACAAAAATACACTTACATAATTGTTCGAGTTTGGAGCATAACGAACACCGGGGGTCCACTGTACTTGCCTCTGGCAAGACAGTGATAGTGTGAATGATGGTGAAGGAGTTTCTTTTTTGGGTCACCCTGCTTAGTTGAGAGGTAGCCAGCGTGTTAAATAAATTGATATAGAGTGGTACCCCGAATTTTGTACAGCTCCCAACTCGAACAATTATGTAAGTGTATTTTTATAAGTGCTTTTGTAAGTGTATTTTTGGGGGTCTGAAACGGACTAATCTAATTTACATTCGTCCATATGGGAACAAATTCGTTCGGTAACGGCACTCGAACAGCCTTGTGGAATGAATTATTGACGAAATCCGGGGTACCAATGTACAGTGGACCCCCGCCTAACGAACACCCCAGAAATCGTACAATTATGTAAGTATAATATTGTAAGTGCTTGTGGAAGTGTATTTTTGGGGGGTCTGAAATAGACTAACTTACGTGACATTATTTCTTAAGGAAGTAAATTCGTTTGGTAATGGCACTTGAGCAGGCTTCTGGAATGAATTATGTTCGTTATGTGGGGGTCCACTGTAGTATATAAAATTTATATTTATTTATTATTTACTTATTTACTTATATGATGGAGTGAGTGGGAAAATGTTTCTTCTTTTTTGGGTCGCCTTACCATGGAAGACGACCAGTGAGTTAAAAGTATTTGTTTTTAGATTAATGGATGTCAGGATTTTACATTTGGTACTGATTCATTTCAACAGTAATTGACCGTGTGATGGTGTATGTGGAAGAGGGAGACCTAGAAGATGATGACCTTGATGCAACTACCAGACATGAGTGGGGTGAGAGTGATTATTGATTTGCTTGAAGACCTTGAAGATGACACCCTTGTTGTAACTGCCAGATGTGATTGGGACACAAGTGATTATTCCACTATGACTTGATGAAAACCTGGATAATGATGACCTTGATACAACTGCTGACTTCAGTGTGGTGAGAGTATCATCCTGTACATGAGTGGAGGATGAGTAATTGCCTTAAATCTGATGACCTTGATGCAACTGCTGGATACCCATTATAAGTGGGGTGAGAGTGATTGGTAAATCACCTGTTGAAGACCTAGAGGATGATGCTCTTCATGTAATTGTTAGACATGAGGGTGATTACCAAGTCATTTGGACACAAAAGTGAAATTTGTAAATAGTATACAGTAAACTGTCTTAGAAACTTTGAATTGAGAAAAATATATTTACAGCAAAAGGAAAAATATATTTATTTTTAAAATTACAAAAGATGGGATTGTAAGAGAAGCTGAGTATTCAAATGGCTTTAGGGAGAAATCCAAATATTTTTCCCCAAAGTCTTTTTATCTGCTTCTCTAAGGCTGTGGGTTCCCACAATTTGCACCTAGAGGTGGACTCCATCTGATGTTGTTATATGTATTCATTTGTGGCAGATGTGAAGTTTTTCTCAATAATATGAAAGCAAAATTGAACATACAGTTGTCAAATGTTAGCACAACATAATTTCAAGTGAATGAAAAAATACCTCTAACTTTCCCTACATAATTAATGGTTGACACTTTAATGACCTCATTCCAGGGTTGACCATCATTAACGAATGGTGAATAAATTCACATGCTTCAAGTTTGATAGAACTTGGCACTGAATATTTTCATACCATACGTCAGGATCAATTAAATTATAAAATCTCTCATTTCTTGACCAAATATTACCAAACAAATATGCATTTCACCTACTCTAAATATTTCTTGACAATAAATACAGTGGAAACTGAGGTGCAGGAGCAGGTGTTGGTGGTGGTGTGTGCTTTGCTGCACCATCCCCTCACCCTCACTATTCCATTTGATTGATTATAATAATACATGTTGGATAGAACCATTATAGGTGGTTAAGTGTTTTATTATAATTGTATTCACCAAAATAAATTTTTTTAATTGTGTTGTAGAAATTAATGTTTCTAGGGTTCATGTTTCTGCTGGCATTGAAATCATCGACAGTGCTGTGTTAAAACACGAGTGGCAACTGCCTCTCCCTCCCATTAATCCCAGAATCATAACAAATAAGCATTGCTGTATCATGTTAGCATCAAAAGGAAGTGTTCAGGCATTAAAGTTTTTATCATTTCCTCTAATTTTTTGCTGTTTTGTGGTCTCATTAGTAGCTGTTACTACATTATACATCATATCTACAACTGTCTTTGATAAGTAATTGTAAGGAAAATATAATTCTTAAGAAAATTACTGGCAATGGTTCATTTTTCAGTATGAGAGAGAAGAAAGCCAATCTTGTATGTACGGTGCATAGTTATGATTTTTCTTTTTTTTTTCTTTAACACACCGGCCATGTCCCACCCAGGCAGGGTGCTTTCAGAAAGTTTTTTTTTTTATTTTACATTTAGTAATTTATACAGGAGAAGGTGTTACTAACCTCTTGCTCCCAGCATTTTAATCACCTTTTATGATATGCATGGTTTACAGAGGAAGGATTCTTCTCTACTGAGAAGTTATGAATTTTATTTCCCCCCTCCCTGCAAGTTAACAGGAATTAGATATGGAATATTATGCAGGTCTGCATCACTGGTTATACTATGCATCTCCACATGAAAGTGCAATTTGCCTAACATATTTCAAACCTTTTATCTGGTCCCTGGCTAGGTCATTAACCCTTCTACTGTATCATATGTAGAAATGTGTCATTGATGCTAGTCTCTCATGTTGATCTATATTTTAAATGCAGCACCTTCACATAGGCTGTGAGTGGTAAATTTTGGCCTAGACTTGAGAGAATGGGTCTGCAGTGAGTGCACAGTATAAAAAAAAAACCTGCCCCATGCAATAAAAGACAAAAAAAGCAAACCTGTTGCCTTGTATTTGGTTTAAAATTGCGGCTTTGAGGTGTTTTCTATTTTTTTTATGGTTTTATTGGCCGTTTCTTGGTATCAGTTGATAAAATGGAAGACATGCTAGCAAAAACGAGATGATTATCAGTTGATAAAATGGAAGACATGCTAGCAAAAACGAGATGATTGAGGTTGGTTTCTGACTTGAAATAGGGATCAAGGTGGCTGAAAATATTTGATTTTTAGTTATTTTCCTGAGGAAGGGTAGGGCCTGCCCCTAATCCACACAATCTATTTTATGGGTTTTTACTAGACCTGCTTCAGTTATTAGGATAGCCTAAACCATGACCAGTAGGATAGAACTTCTGTTTATTATTGTGATGATGGATTCAAAGTGAAGGACAAGCGTTATATGGGAGAGGCCTGGGGATGTGATTAATGAACAGGAAATGTTGCTTAAGTGGCTGGAACTCCTACATTGTTTATATTGGACTCTTGTTTTTAAATTGGAATTGTGTGGTAAAATTACATTGGTAGAACACATGAAACATTTGTACAGGAACATAAGAAACACTGTACTTATCTTTGTTGCTGGGTCAACTTTCTGCAGCTGTTGCCAGATAGTTCCACCGATATGACCCAGTGTGTTCTACCGCCACGGAGCTGTTAGGGACAAGTATGTATAAAGTGAATGTGAATAATTGCCCCTGAGGAGCGTATAACAAAATATATTCAGTAATTGAATACTGAACAATTCGGTACTAACTTGGTTGGGCTAAAAAGCTCGCACCTTACTGCCGTCAATAGGACGGTTTCAAACCTCTTGTGACTACAAGAACTGCGCAGTCCCCCTGTGCCAAAAGAAGTTCAAAACCATATAACAGGTATCCGGTGTCTTGATTTAAGATGTATCGCTGAGGAATGTCACACGTCCTAGTCTGGAACTTTGTTACACTCACAATGTCACTACGTTCTTCAATATTTGTCTATTTGCAGTAATGTCACTACAAGAAGCTGCGCACACTTCTCTGTAATATACCACTAATTTGGATTGTCTTAAATGCACATAAACGCGCTGAACAGAGTTCTTTATATCCGTTATCCCGGCATTAATGTTCCCTCTGGAAGTATTAAAAGCAATCTGATCTCCTCCGCCCCTCGTTAGTCCGGCGTGCCCCTGGGCGTCATCCCGACATAAAGAAAGTGTCGATCCGACATAAAGAAAGTGTCGATCAAGCATGTTTCCCTTGCTAGCCAAACTTCTACAGGAAGCAATACAGAAGGCCTGATTTCTTGCTGTGTCTGGGCTTAGACAACTGTATATGCTATCTTTAACATAGTATTAGAGTGGGTGTAGGATTTTATTAATTTTCCTACTACTGTAAGAGATCAATTGTCTCTCATTAACAACATATAGGAGCAACAGTGGTCAGCCGTGACATCTTACAAGGAAGTGGCGTGTCTAACACTGGCACATACTGGCAAACATCTGTGTCCAATTACTTGACGTGGAAGCAAACAAGACATCACTGCCCTTTCTGAGGGCTGGGCCCCTCAGTTGAAAAGGGCTTGAAAGGGCTGAAGGGGGGCCAATACCCCCCCTCCTGGAGAAATTTCTCCACAATTGTGTATAAGCGAAATTTGTTGAATTTTGTGTAAAATTTCCCTAATAATTTACTTTTCTGCTTATTATAGGGTGGTTTCTGCTCAGTCAAAAGAATTGAAGACATACTAAGAATTGAGCTAGGGATTGGGTCTAATTGACGACTGGACTTGGGTGAAATTGCTGATGCATAAACTGTACCTAGACTACTAACTTTGCACCTGTGTAATTCCATAGGTTTTTATCAGATTCATGTTTTTGGTGTCATTACCTTAAGAAAAATGATTCTCTACAATTGCAGTAGATAAAATTATTTTATTTTGTTTGAAAAATCGCAACACTGTCAGCACTTAATTTTGTGGGTCAACTGACCTATAAAAGACTATGTGACCATTTATAAAGTGCAGTAATTCAGCACTTACATAATACAGTGAGGCGTCTGTATTAGCTATAGAGTTGTTCTCTAACTTTGGTATTTTTTTGTGGGGGATGGCAGTTACTTTCCATTTTCTTTTAGCTTTGCACACAACTCCTAAATAGAAAACACACCACAGGGTTTTGTATAAAATAAGCCCATTGTATTACCCATGCCCAAGTCTCTATAGATATATTATCTTTTGAGTGTCAGTACTTACAGTTCTTGACACTATGTAAAGAGGGGGGTTTTAGGGGTCAACACCCTGTGGCCCGGTCCATGACCAGGCCTAATGGTGGATCAGGACCTGATCAACCAGGCTGCTATTGCTGGGCACACATAAATTGACGTACGAACCACAGCCTGGCTGGTCAGGTACTGATTTTGGGTGCCTGTCCAGCGCCTTCTTGAAGACAGCCAGGGGTCTGTTGGTAATCCCCCTAATATATGGTAGATGAAAGTTGAACAGTCTTGGGCCCCATGACACTTATTGTGTTGTCTCTTAGCGTACTCGTGCCACCTCTGCTTTTCATTGGGGGGATGTTACATTTCCTGTCAAATCTTTTGCTTTCATAGGGAGTGATTTTCGTGTGCAGATTTGGGATTAGTCCCTCTAGGATTTTCCAGGTATATATTATCATGTATCTTTTCACAAATCAAGGGACTTCAACCATTCCCAGTAATTTAGGTGTTTTATTGTACTTATATGTGTCGTGAAAGTTCTCTGTATATTCTCCAGGTCTATAATTTTGCCTGCCTTAATTTAAAGGGGCTGCTAGTTTACAGCATTATTCCAGCCTAGAGAGAACAAATGATTTGAAGAGAATAATCAGTGGTTTGGCATTCCTAATTTTGAAGATTCTCATTATCCATTCTATCATTTTCCTAGCGAATGTGATAGATACATTGTTGTGATCTTTGAAAGTGAGATTCTCTGACATTATCACTCTTAGGTCCTTCACATTATTTTTTTGCTATATTGTATTCTGGAATTTGTTTTATACTCTGTTACAGTTTTAATTTCCTTGAGTTTTCCATAGTGGAGTAACTGAAATTTGCCTTCATTGAACTTCACATTGTTTCTGCAGCCCTTTTAAAGATTTGGTTAATGTCCACTTGGAGACTTGCAATGTCTTCAATGGATACACTGTCGTGCAAATTTGGGTATCATCCGCAAAGGAGGGGACAGTGCTGTGGCCTACATCTCTGTCTATGTCAGATATGAGGATGAGGAACAGGATGGAGCGAGCACTGTACCTTGTGGAACAGAGCTTTTACTGTAGCTGCCTCTGACTTTACTCTGTTTACTATTACTTTTTCTCATTTTGTTCTATTTGTTAGGAAGTTATAGATCCATCTACCAACTTTTCCCATTATTCCTTCATCATGCATTTTGTGTGCTATTACACCAAGATCGTACTTGTCAAAGGCTTTTGCAAAGTCTGTGTATACTACATCTGTATTTTGTTTGTCTTCCAGAGTATCCAAGACCATGTCATAGTGATCCAGTAGGCAAGAGCAACCTGCTCTAAACCCATGCTGCCCTGGGTTGTGCAACTGATAGGTATCTAAGTGGGTGGTGATCTTGCTTCTTAGAACCCTTTCAAAGATTTTTATGATGTGGGATTTTAGTACTATCGGTCTGTAATTCTTTGGAATTGCTTTACTGCCACCTTTGTGGAGTGGGGCTATGTCTGTTGTTTTTAGTGACTGTGGGAGGACCCGTGTCTATGCTCCATCTCCACAGAATACTTAATAATAATAATAATAATAATAATAATAATATTTTTATTTCATTGCAAGTTTGCATCGAGATTTTGTAATTACAATCATGAATTGAAGTGCAAAGAGAGCCACTATCATGCCATGGCATTATGGGCTGACTAAATCCAATGATTTATAGACTACTTAATACTAGAGAAAATGATTAAGCTTGTTTTAGTTAAACATTAGCTTATGTTTATAGCAGATGAAAGCGCATGAAAGGGGCTTCTTGCAGTTCTTGATGAACATTGAGTTCCATGAGTCTGGGCCTGGGGCAGAATGCATGGGCATGTCATTTATTGCTTTTTCAAAGTCTTTGGTGTTAGGATAATATCAGAAAATTTAGAATTAGCCAAATTTTGAGTCTCGGCCATAAAAAATTTATTTAGATTGTCAACCCTTATTCTGATTAACAGCTCACTAAATGTTGGGTCATATTGGGACTTCAGTACAGTGGTACCCTGAGTTTCGTACAGCTCCTAACTCGAACAGTTATGTAAGTGTATCATTGTAAGTGCTTTTGTAAGTGTATTTTTGGGTGTCTGAAACGGACTAATCTAATTTACATTATTCCTTTTGGAAACAAATTTATTCGGTAATGGCACTTGAACAGCCTTCTGGAACAAATTATGGCCAAAACTCTGGGTACCACTGTATCTCACTCATTTCTTTGTTGTTCTTCCTGTGTTTCTTGTCTCCTGTATGATTCCTTAAGCTTAAGTTTGATATTTGCTATTTCTCTGCCCAGTGCCTCCTTCCATATTTCAGATAGATTGGCCCCTTTCAGCAGCTCTGTGATTTTTCGCCTTTGTTTCATAGGGAGCCCCTCTCTCTTTCTAGTTTACATCTCTTCTTGTGCTTTGTGCATACCTTAAGTGCCACAGAGTTAATTCTTTCTAGGCAAAGGTTTGGACCTGTGTTGTTTAGGATATCTTCCCAGTTTGTTTCATTTAGGACATGGTTGATTTGATCCCACTGTATATTTTTGTTATTGAAGCTGAATTTGATATGGCAAAAACAAATTAAAAAGCCAAACCACTGTATGGATTTTTGTGAAAATGGCCCTAATCCCTCAAAAGAAGCTGTTTTCTTACTTCACATTATTAAAAATGCCATTAATTAATAACAGTTAGTTATATTTAAAGAAATACTACTAACACACTCCTCCTCATGAATTTTTATTTAAAAACTAGCCATTTAATTTGGTGCTCAGTAGATTTACGACTGCAAACCCTCTTTTATTTTTTTTTATCAATATTTCTTGATACAAGTGTCACTGTTAACCAGATTTGAAAATATATGGCAGGAAAAAAACTAATTGAAAACTTAAACTAGCCATAAGATTTCTTTGAAAATACCATAATCTCAGTATATTTTTCATACCTCAAACTGTTTTCTCTGGTTCATCCTTTTTATAAAAGTGTATTTGGAAACAAATAGCATGATATTTTAAAAAAAATAGTCCCTTTTTTTTTATATGCTTAGGTTTATGTAGTGATTTTCCAATTATTTATTGTGTTTATCAAATGTATTATTTTTGTATATGGCAAATTGGAGACTGTGATGTGTTTATACAATACAATTTTGGTACAAATGTCTTAAAATATATTTTTATGATCATTTTTATTTTTTTGGGCTCACAATCCTTAAATTGAACCATATTCCTATTTCACAATCTCTTCACTTTCTATATTAACCCTTTCATTGTGTCCACAGATCTACTTTATTGACAGTAGTTTTTAGCACAGTACCCTCAAACATGCTGTGAGCAGTAATTTAATGGCATAGACATGAGAGAATGGGTCTGTGTAGTGAGTGTGCTCAGTATAAAAAAAAAAAAATCCTGCCCTGTTAACTCCATGGTGGGAAAAGCAAACCTCTGACCTTGTATTTGGTTTAAATTGCAACTTTAAGTGTTTGTTAGGAAGGTTTTTGTGGTTTTATTGGCTGAGCCTTGTTATGAGTGCATGGACTGGGAGTACAGTGGACCCCCGGAGTTCGTGATGTTTTTTCGCAAAAATATTGGTTCGGTGTTCACGAATCCGCTCGAAGTTCGTAATTCGTCCCGGACGTGTACACTTGGCCTGAGCGGGCCCGACACTCCATTCAGAGTCAGTGTGCCATTGTTTACCAGCGAGAGACCGCCACCCACGCATTCATACCATACATTTTGTCATTATTCCATTGTTTTTAGTGCTTGCAACTCAAAATAAGCCACCATGGGCCCCAAGAAAGCTCCTAGTGCCAGCGCTTTACCAAAGGGCTGGCACTAGGGAGAATGTCTTCTTAAGTGATTCAGTGATTCTATGATATGTTATGATACTAAAACAGCAGGAATTGATAAAGGCTATAGTGCCAGCCAGCAATAAAGTGTAGCATTAACAGTATAGCAAGTAAGTTAAGCGATTAAGTGATAGAAAAAGGACGACACAAAACTTAACTCCTCCAATGTTGTTGGAGTTATATAGGGCGACTGACAACACCGCCGTGTGTCTGGCGGCCATCACTATTTAAAGCGTATCTTTCAGTGGCCCTTATACACCCAACAACAAACACCACAACACCAGTCCTCAGATTCGTAATATTTTATTCATTCTAGAGTATATGTCATGTTTCTATGTTATTAATATTGTTTATTATGCCATATTAGATGAATTGTGATAGATAAAAAAGTCGTATAGATGATATTAGCGAAATTTTGAAGGACTATCTTGTCCTGTCCCTAGACACACCCCTGTCGCCAGCAAAATTCCAAACATTCGCCAGAAATAGAACTCTCTGGAACACTTTTTTTGAGCAACAGGGGTCCAGTGACTCTCAAGCTGGTCATAGTGGCATTAAAAAACAAAGAAGGGAAGTAACCCAGGGAAAGGACTTGATACCTGAAGTCTTTATGGAAGGGGATTTCCCTTCCAAACAAAAGCACAGTTATGTGAGGAATGTAGTGTTAAGAAACAAATGGTGTCTGATATCTGTAGAAGCAAGAACAAACTTAGACTGTGCATTTAAGTTTAGTGTAGATGCTAGTGGAGCTTTACAGCTCCTCTGAGTTATTTTCAGTGACCACTACGATCATGGTAGTTACACCTCATCTCTCCCCCACAAAAAGGTAAAAATACTGTAGATTATGTAGTTCTAAAAAATTACATTACTGTAGTACTACAGGTTGCAATATCAGTATTCTTACTAAGTGTCCAGTTGTTTTCTGAAACAGCAGGTCAAGTCTGCTTGTTTAGAATACAAGTGGATGATCATGAAAAATTAATTTAATAATTCAGATGCTTCCGACAGTTGGCAAAATCATACACACTCCCTCCCTATTAATCTCGAGTTGAGTTACTTGTGATTCAGACTGTCCATATGTTTGGCCTAAAATAATCCACCACAGGAAGTTATCTTGCAAAGTTTGTGGCCCACTAAAGCCACATTCGTGCCACCCTTCTATTGCAACAAGGAGGAGGAACAAGGAATTCAAGATAAAATATAATTCTTGTGACTTAGTCCATTTTTAATTATGTGATAAAATTGTGTAGTGAATAGTATGTATGAGTTTGGTCAGCTGATCACTTACCACAGGAAATTTCCCAGCATTGTTTGTGATCCACTAAGGTTACATAAACAATTTCACCACCCTTCTTTGGCAACAAGCAGGATGAACAAGGAATTGAAGGTAATATAAAAATCTTTCTCGACACCTTTGATTTTACTTGAAATGAAACTGTTGTGTTACAAATGTAAAGTAGGATGATTACCATGGTGCTGTTGTTGGTTCTAGGGCCATTATATCTTATGCTGCAATGAATTTTCTCTGGAAGGGATAGCCTGAACCAACTGGAAATGTAGTCTTAATATATTTTCCAGTTGCTGCTTGTGTGTCAGTAAGCTACAATATGTTGGTATTCCGATAATATCTTCTATTACAATGCACACTCAACTAAGCAACAGGCTTTTTTCCAGGTCAGTGGTGGTATAGGTGACTGGACATGTAATGCACAGGGCCACATTAACCTTCTCCACTGTGATTTACATATTTACTAATGTTGAAGGGAGGTGATAGTCAGTGATGAAGATTTTATTTGAATTTAACTCAAGAGGGCTAGTAACCTAGAATAACCCAACTAAGCTATTGTCACGAGACTGGCATATTTTCAATGGGGCCCTTTGATTTTCTTCCCCATGATATGATCCCACAATATTCAGCTGACACACAGGTACCTACTTACTGTTAGATGAACAAGGCAACAGGTACGAGAATAAGTGTTTAACAGGGGTCACATTAACTCGCCATATGTGTTTTTAGATTGCAGAGGATTGTAACCCTATTTTTCTCGTATGTTCTTCACTTTGGTTAACACTACTGAATAAAGTGCCGATTTTCAGAAATATAACTTGAGCATTTCTTGAAGGTCTGGTGTGGTCATTCTCTCCACAGAGCAGCCAACCCTCATTTAACAGTGGTTGGAAAGCAGAGTAGTGAAAAATTTCAAATTACATATCTTACTCTTGTGTTAATAGTGATAGTAAATTTATTATTTTTACATTTTTTAATACAATAATAGTAACTTGTATACATACTGTACAGCATATGGAAACAAATTTAACTTGATTTTTAAAGTTAGGAACAGTGTCAATGGATTCTACTCTTAAAATTTTTGCTCATATCTATAGTATTGTATTTTGTTGAGGGCAAGGGTCTTTTACTGTAATTATCTTTCAAAATGTTGTCAGTGAAATTTGCTCATTACATTTATGTTACATATTCTATACATACAATATATATTAGATGTATATAGTAGATGTACATATGTAAAGTTTCTTAGGTATTTTAAATGCAAAATAAAAGTTAAATTGTTTAAAAGAAGCATTAAGGAAAAGTGGAAATATCTTCTTCTTATTAGGTAGTACAGTAATATAAATTGTCTTCAAGGTTATTTTATTTGTTTGAACTCATTCCTAAACATCTAGATAGCATATGTGTAAATCAAGCAAAGAACAGACATAAAAATTTAAGTCTGTTCTTTGCTTGCTAATTTTATTTATGTGTGTGGAAAAGTTTCATCTGTTAGTGTATTTTTCCAAAAGATTTCTTTGGTTATAACATTAAATTAATACTTTATATGTTGTATTGATTTTATGAAAATTTCTAGAGTAAACATTCATTCTCTAACTTTGGAGTTTAATATGTGTTGTAATAACACTAACCAAAGTTAACATAAAAAAAAAAAAAAACCTCATCTTTACTTAGGTTACTTTTTTCTGAAGGTGGATTTTTAAACCTTTGAACACACTGATTATAAGAAATTTAGTTTTTTAATGGCTGTTGCTGTTGTTGAGAGGAATTTTAATATTGTGCATTTACTAACAGCCATTAATATCATATATGTGAGATAGTGTATGTAGCTTCTTGAGTGTTTGGTGGGGTTTCACATCATTTCATCTTGTGGTACTGTAATGTTATCAAAGAGCTTTACTGGTATATATCAAAAAGAAATACTAGTTTGCTATTGTTTCTTGCAAAAGCAAGTTTTTAAAAAAATCTTCAAGGGGTATGCCTTAATGCTGGTGAAGGAGTTAATCCAAAGAATTGGAGCTACCCTCCCTTTTTTCCTTGAATCAAATCTAATTACTTCTTTCCCATTCCCCAGCATTGTATGACTGTTACAGGTTCAACACCTCCCAGTGAAATTAATCATAATAGTCCTTCAAAAGCTTTAATCTCTTACAACTTTCTATATGAATATAATAATAGAAATTATAAAAATAGACAACCAAGTACAGTTTTTGTAAGCAAGTACTCACTGCAGATCATATTCATCATTGACCTATACAAATACTAGTTTCTAGTCTCAGTGCATTCATTTGATCAGGTCTTAAGCAGTTTTTGATAATGTAGTTCTTAAGCCTCTTTAGGATTAATTTTGCTTGAGTCCCTTATTATTAGTTAACATCCAAAATAAATTGTTTGCAGTGTTAGGCTTTTATGTAATTTGTATTGTAGAAATTATTTCAATTTTAATCTCCTGGTTACTGATGTGTTAGGCCAACATTCTCTTACAAATAATTTTGTAAATAACACACATGTTCTTTATACATTACAGAATGTTAGCAATGATAAGTAAAGTTTAACTTAATATGTGTATTACTACCCTTACATTTCTGTGCTAATTATCCAACAACAATTAATTTTTCATAATTTTTCATTCATTTTTCATAATTTTTCGTTCATTTTTCATAATTTTTTGTTCATTTTTCATAATTTTTTGTTCATTTTTCATAATTTTTCTTAATTTTTTTATAATTTTTAGGAATTAATCATATACCTAACCTAACCTAAGTAAGTTTATTCATGCATACACAAATACAAGTAGTACATAGATTATCATACATAGCAGCATATGTGTAGAGAACCTAGGATAACCCAAAAAAGTCAGTGACTTATTTCTATTGGGGTCCTAACCTAAGTAAACTAACCTAACCTAAACTAAGCTAACCTAACCTAACCCAACCTAACTTAACCTAGCCAAACCATAACCTAAACCTAACCTAACCTAATCCAACTTAACCTAACTTAACCCAAACTAACCTAACCTAAACTAGACAAACATAATCTCGCCTAACGTTTCCACCGTCACTTCGGCTTCCTCGATGAGTGCAGTCTGGAAGAAAGTGCTGAAATTAAGTGGTAAATTCTCCCCCGACCCGGCTCCTGTTCTTCGGGTTGCCGGTGTCGATATAGCACACCCTCTTGCCGTTGCCACTGAAATTGGTAATCATCTGGTCCACATTTCTCAGGGGCTCCATCTATGCCCCTCTTTCCTTTCTTCTAAGTCTGCCAGCGAGTTAAAGCCCTTAGATTTTTCTTCTCTCATAGAAGAATCTTATAATGTGACTTTTACCCTTCAAGAACTGGAGGCAACACTCTCTGCTTGCCGATCATCGGCAGCTGGGCCAGACGGCATACATATTCGTATGCTACAGCATTTACATCAGTCTGCTCTTGCTGTCCTCTTACGACTTTAATCTTATATGGTCGCAAGGAGTTCTTCCCCAGCTGTGGAAGTCTGCTATTGTTCTCCCTTTTCGCAAACTGGGTACTACGGGACATGATACCTCCCACTACCGTCCCATCGCTCTTACCAGTGCAGTTTGCAAGGTGATGGAACGTCTAGTTAATAGACGTTTGATGTAGTATTTAGAGATGCACAGTAGTCTCTCCACTAGTCAATATGGCTTTCGTAAGGGCCGTTCTGCCATTGACCCCTTACTGCGCTTGGATACATATATTCGTAATGCCTTTGCTAATAACCACTCGGTTATCGCCATCTTTTTTGACCTTGAGAAGGCTTATGACACAACTTTGAGGTATAATATCTTGGCCCAGGCCCACTCCTTAGGCCTCCGTGGCAATCTACCATTTTTCCTTAAGGCCTTCTTAACTGAAAGACATTTCCGTGTCCGGGTTAGTAATGCGCTTTCCCCAGAGTTCACCCAAGCTGAAGGTGTTTCCCAGGGATGTGTTCTGAGCACAACACACTTTCTACTTGCTATAAATGATCTGGCATCTGTTCTCCCATCCAATATTTGGTCATCGCTTTATGTTGATAACTTTGCTATAGCTTGTGCGGGTGCTGACTGTCACCTCTTTGCAGTTTCCCTCCAGCATGCCATCAACCGGGTTTCCGATTGGACCACCACTCACAGGTTTAAATTTTCTAGTGGCAAAACTCATCAAATTACGTTTACTAGATGTTCAGTGGTCTCTGATCATCCATTGTACCTATACGGCTCACGTATCCCAGAACGTGATACAGTCAGGTTTCTCGGCCTCCTGTTTGACCGTCGATTGTCCTGGAAACCTCGCATTACCTCTCTGAAGGCGACTTGTCATAGCCAGCTGAACCTCCTTAAAACCCTAGCACATCTTTCATAGGGGGCTGATTGTAGAACTGTCGTTTGCCTGCACTCAGCCATAATTTTATCAAAACTCAATTATGGTGACCAGATATATTTGGCAGCCTCCCCTGCTACTCTTTCCAGCCTTAATCCCATCCATCACCAGGGATTGTATTTATGCCTTGGTGCATTTCGTTCTTCTCCGGTTGAGAGCCTCTATGTAGAAGCGAACATTCCATCCTTGTCGGATCGTCGTGATGCACATTGCCTTCGCTATTATGTTCGCTCTCATGACCTCCGCAATCCTTCCATGTATAGGATTGTCACAGATGTTAGTAGACGCTCTTTATTTGTTCGTCAACCCTGTTTACTTCGTCACTTTTCTCTTCGTCTACATTCGCTCTTGTCTTCCCTTCAGCTACCACCTTTCTATGTTCATGTGGCATCTCCCTTTCCCCTACCCCCTTGGGAAGTTCCTGCTGTCCGTGTCTGTTCTTTTCCTCTGCCTTGCGCGAAAACCCAACTACCTACGGCGGCTTCTCGCTCTCTTTTTCTAGACTTCTTCCGTTCTCATTCCCATGCCATCGCAGTGTACACCGATGGTTCTAAGTCAGACGGCGTCTGATTCACAGCAGTGTTTCCGGACAGCGTCGTGCGAGGGCATCTATTATCCTCGGCTAGCATATTTACGGCTGAATTGTATGCCATTCTTGTGGCACTTATCCGTATTGCATCTATGCCTGTGTCACCATTTGTGGTCGTTTCAGACTCCCTTAGTGCTTTACAGGCTATCCGAAAATTTGATACCCCTCACCCCCTAGTTCTACATATCCAACTTTGGTTACGCCGTATCTCTAGCAAGCACAAAGATATGTTTTTTTGTTGGGTCCCTGGTCATGTTGACGTACAGGGCAATGAACAGGCAGACACTGCTGCGCGGTCAGCAGTACATGACCTTCCAGTTTCATATAGAGGTGTTCCTTTTACAGACTATTTTGCGGTCATTGCTACCCACCTTCGCACCAGTTGGCAACAACGCTGGTCTGACCTGCTAAATAACAAACTTCATTCTATTAAACCGAGTATAGGTTTCTGGCCGCCTCCTTATTACCAATGTCGAGGTTGGGAGACGACACTCTCCCGTCTTCGCATTGGCCAGCCACACTCGTCTTACGCACGGATGGAGATGCTCCCTGCCCCTCTCTGTGAGCATTGTCAGGTTCCAGTGTCTGTTCGACATATTCTGTTGGACTGTCCACTTTATCAACGAGCACGCAGAATTTACCTCCAACGGCATCTTCGCTCTGCGGCCCTTTCTTTACCTTCCCTTCTTGTTGATGGACCCTCCTTTAATCCTGACACTCTCGTTGACTTTTTGACAGAAACTGACTTACTACACAAACTCTGAAGATTATACCTCTAGCACCTCCCTCAATCCCTTCTACCTCGATCTCTTGCTACCCTCTATCTATCCCAGCACTATCCACTGTCCTGCTGCACTCCATACCCTACTAATCATCCATCTCCCGCTTACAATCTATTCTCCCTGCATCCTGTCCTGCCCTGCCGTGCTGTATAACCCTTGTGGTTTAGCGCTACTTTTGATTATAATAATAATAATTGTGTCAGCCATCTTTGATATTGTTTTGATGTCACCTTTGCACCATTTATAACATTCCTGGTATATTTTTAAATGTTTATACAGTAGTGTAGTGTACTGTACAGTGGTACCCTGAGCTTTGAACTTCTTCATTCCAGAAGGCTGTTCAAGTGCCGTTACCAAACAAATTTGTTCCCATAAGGAATAATGTAAATTAGATTTGTCCGTTTTAGACCCCAAAAATACACTTACAAAAGCACTTACAATAATACTTACATAATTGGTCGAGTTGGGAGCAGTTCGAAACTCAGGGTACCACTGTATATACATTATTTACGTATATATACTGGTCAGAGAGCCCGTTGTAAGTCCGAGTCTTTGGTAAACGAGTATGTCGCTTAGAGAGGAGAGTGATGGAGTGAGTGATATGAAAGTGTTTCTTCTTTTTTGAGTCACTGCCTTTGTGGAGGAATGTACTCCTACGATAAAATGGACTTTGGATCGTAGATACTTATACACTGGAGTATAAGTCTGTGGACCACTATGTGGCTACTCTCCCGGTTCGAATACGATCAAACTTCCGGTTCGTAAGGACCAAAATTGTGGAGGAATGTACCCCTACAATAAAATGGACTGTTAATGTTGCTATACTTAGCTTGTAGATGCATCCACGATTATCCAGCCATCCCAATAATCGATGGTTGATGCCGACATTCACATTCCCCACAGGGCTGTATGGTAAGACAAAAACAGGTGTGAGACTTATATTATTGCCCCAAAGGAGCGTATGCCATATACTCAGTCATTTGACGGACTGAAAGGCGGTTTACTCACGGTTTTTTGGTTGATCGCCCACGATTCACCGGGTGATATGATAAATCTGCCTAAAGCAAATTATGCTTTCCTAACTGCGCAGCAGGTGGCATCTAGGTTTAAACAGACTTACCTGGGTATTTGTAACGGACCCTTAATTCACACCCGGATATCGCTGTCGTCTTGTTTGAAGAATGCTGCTGAAGAGTCACTGCCTTGTTAGACGACGCAAACTCATTGTCCCTTTACATTCTTAAATTTCAGTCTTTTTGCAGTAGTAAGAAGCTGCGCACACTTCTGAATATACCGCGATTTTATTCACTAAACGCGCTGGAACAGAGTTCTTATCCGATTTCCCGACATTAGTGGAGATTAAATTAGCGCACCGACGTCCACGACTAATGTCTTTGTTAGATTAAACCCTTCGTCGCAGTATGACCTCTTCGGAGGCCGAGTTCAATCTAACCTCGTGCTGCCTCGCACCTCAGCGTCGTTGACATCAGCACAATTTCAACAATTGCTACATGCTGCTACAAGTGGCGATTAAACTGCTTGTGTTCTCTAAATACTTTAATCACTGGAACACATGATTGTAATGTTCAAGTGTAGAAACTAATACAGCAGTTTACTATAATTTTCCTGTTACGGCAAAGAGTTACATTTATCTCAAATGTCTATTGATTTACATATACTCGTTGTTACTTGGTCAGACAACACGTGACACACTGTGGTCAGTTCATCTGGTATGAGTTAATTTGTTTTCGCAGCCAGACACGCCTCGTCTGGCCCTTTCTAAGGGTAGAAAGGGCGGATACCCCCCCTCTTTTGGAGAATTTCCTCCATCCCAGCATACTCTCCTTCATTATCACTTTCACTATCAGTGGCTGGGGTTTTGGATCGTGAACTGCCACGACCCTTGCCTCTGACTGCATATGGCCACACTGTCCACACTGGCCACACTGGCCACCCCAGAGGTGATGGGCTGAGGGTCATGTGGGTTGTCATCAATAGTTTCACTACTTCCTTGATTATTAGTGGCTATATCACTGTCAAATCCACTAAGCTCGCATTCTCTATCACTTTCCGAGAATAGTAGAGTGCTAATACGACGAGGCGTGAGTGAATCACGGGGGTGTGCCATGATGTTGACCCAAGATGGAGCTGAAACTAACTGGGGCTACCATGCGGTACCCTGGTGTCCCCGATTTTTTTCATACTGCGCACACTGAGGGCACAGACCCATTCTCTCATGTCTAGGCGACTTAGGCCTATTGCGCTAAATTTGAACGAATGTAAAATAAAACGTAGATATACGTTCGGTCACTTTCGCGAGTGAACGTATATCTACGTGTGGACAGTTTAAGGGTTAAAGCTACCCAAAGTCCTATCGAAGCTAAAACCTTGGGTAGTTTCAAATTTAGGTTTGATAAATACACGAGTGAGAGGGGTTGGATTTGAGTGGGACTTGCATGTGAGTAAATAAAATTATCAAAGCTTATTGCTTGGGTAGCGTTTATTCTGTTAGTGGGTTGGATTTGTGAAGGACTTGCCAAGTATAGGCCAACACTGCAGTGTTCCTCCTTTCTTATAAGAACATAAGGAGGAACACTGCAATAGGCCTGTTGGCCCATACTAAGCAGTCCTTCACAATTCCAACCCACTAACCTCTCCTGCCTACAGTATATAAGCTACCTCTTCGCACATATGCTGTATTTTATTCAAAATTTATGGACTGACAACATCGACTCAAGGTTGAGGGACTGATTACCTCAAACTACTACTGTTCTTCACAATTCTCCTTTGTATGGACTGATGAAGCCACTGTGAGGCGAAACGTTTCCTCAATAAAGATACCTAAGTGTTGTATATGTGTCTTAATTTATCAACTCTGTTCTCTGAACCATTTATCTAACATATGTTTGTTGGAGAGGATCAATCCCAGAAAACACACACTTTCTAAATATTTCACATTTGCTTGCGTTTCTCAGAGTTTCCTGTGTACCGAGGTTGATGCTAGTGATGGGCACTTGATGCAAGGAATTGCACTTTTCGTCTGTTGGACTGAATTGGCCTGCCTCTCATTGACCCTTGTGGGTTTAGCTCTCATGAAGGCAATAGCCTTCCATTTCCCAGGCACACTATGACACCTCTGGGTTTAGTGCTTCACCCTAGGTCGTCCTGCTGCACTCCATACCCTACTAATCATCCATCTCCCTCTTACAACCCATTGTCCCTGCATCCTGAAATAACCTGCAGTGCTGTATAACCCCTGTGGTTTAGCGCTTCTATTTGATTATAATAATAATAATAATAGTTCATTTTTTTGCATAATAAATGGCACTATAAGTTAATGAAAATGGGAGGATAAACTAAGGGAGTAAATACAGTGGACCCTCGGTTAACGACTACCCTGGAAATCGTGCAATTATGTAAGTATAATTTTGTAAGTTCTTGTGGAAGTGTATTTTTGGGGGTCTGAAATAGACTAACCTACGTGAATTTTTTCCTTAAGGGAGTAAATTCGTTCGGTAATGGCACTTGAGCAGACTTCAGAAGTGAAATTTTTACGAAACTCGGGGGTCCACTGGTTTAGCGCTTCTATTTGATTATAATAATAATAATCGGGGGTCCACTGTAAATGTTTTTTTTAGTTAACTTTTTGGTCAATAGATGGCGAAAAAAAATTTGAAAATGGGAGGATGAACAAGGAGACAAAAAAAAATTTTTTTTAGTATATTTTTGCACAATAGATGGTGCTGAACATTACTAATGGAAATGACACTTTGTTGCCATCTATTGTGAGAATTATGAACTAAATCTTTGTTAATTTTTTCCACAATAGATGGCACTAAAAATTAAAAATGAAAAGAGCACTTGGATGCCATGTATTATTGGAATTATAAACTAATTTTTTAGTTCATTTTTTGCATAATAGATGGTGCTATAAGTCAATGAAAATGGTGGGATAAACTAGGGGAGACTAAACTAATTTTAATTTTAGTTCACTTTTTGCTCAATAGATGGCGAAAAAAAAAATTGAAAATGGGAGGATTAACAAGGGGAGACTAAACAAAATATTTTTAATTCATAATTCTCTCAATAGATGGCATCCAAGTGCCATTTTCATTAGTAATTTTCAGCACCATCTATTGTGCAAAAAATGAACTAAAAATTTAGTTCATAATTCTCACAATAGATGGCAGCCAACTGCCATTTCCCTTAGTAATTTTCAGCGCCATCTGTTGTGCAAAAAATGAACTAAAATTATTTTGTTTAGTCTCCCCTTGTTTATCCTCCCATTTTCAATTTTTTGTTTCGCCATCTATTGAGCAAAAAATGAACTAAAAATATTTTGTTTAGTCTCCCCTTGTTTATCCTCCCATTTTCAATTTTTTTTTTCGCCATCTATTGAGCAAAAAGTGAACTAAATTTTTTTTTAGTTTAGTCTCCCTTAGTTTATCATCCCATTTTCTTTAACTTAGTGCCATCTAGTGTGCAAAAAATTAACTAGTTTTAGTAAATAATTCCAACAATAGATGGCATCCAAGCGCCATTTTCATTAGTAATTTTTAGCGCCATCTATTGTGCAAAAAATAACTAATTTAGTTTATTCTCCCTACAATAGATGGCAGGCTGGTGCCATTTTCATTAACTGCTATTATCAGAACTAAACGCTAAACCCACCAGGGTCATACAGCACTGTCTCCCTGCATTATATGGCACCAGGAATGCAGTGTAGTGCTTTAATGACTGCAAGCACTATCATTTACCTCATACAAGATGGCACCAAAGTGCAATGTTACAGGTGCCATCTGTAGTTGTAGACACAAACAGTAACTAAGTTTATTAAGACAAATCTATGTCTCAGACTTTATTGTGATAGATCATATCTGGTGACCACAGTTTATAGGCTGGAGAGAGAAACATAAGTGTAAATATTAGAGAAGTATGACAGTAGGCCTACTGGCCCATGCTAGGGTACATCTTGAGGCACATTAACATGTTAAGTAGTGATGGTAGTAGTTAATGGTGTATCTGATTCAATTTTATATTATTTGTATTGTGCAGTGAAGAGTTTTTACGAGGATAGTGAGACTCAGGTTAGTGTGTGTAGGAGAGAGGGAGATTAAGGTTGGAGGGAGGGGGTAAAGTAGGTTTTGTGTGTGAGGGGCTTCGACTTCCAGCATGTGTGAGCATGTTAGATACGAGTGAATGGAGACAAATGGTTTTTAAGACTTGACGTGCTGTTGGAGTGTGAGCAAGGTAACATTTATGAAGGGATTCAGGGAAACCAGCAGGCTGGACTTGAGTCCTGGAGATGGGAAGTACAGTGCTGGCACTCTGAAGGAGGGGTGTTAATGTTGCAGTTTTATAACTGTAGTGTAAGCGCACCTCTGGCAAGACAGTGATGGAGTGAATGATGATGAAAGTTGTTCTTTTTCTGGCCACCCTGCCTTGGTGGGTGGCCAGATGTGTTAATAAAAAATTATGGGGGGCACTAAACCCATAGGGATTGTACAGCACCTGAAGAGGAGCTGGGGTAGAAGTAAAGCACAGATCAAATCCCCTAGATCAAGAGCCCCTCACTAGCATCAGGGAACCTTCCTTGAAGCTTCAATATCTGCATTAAAGTTTTTTCCAGTTGTAAGTTGTCTTGGTTCTTTGTGCTTGTGTTGTTACATAATTCTTTCCTACTATTTATTTCTGTATTTTTCAACCTTTATTGGCACTTTTGATTATAATAAAAAATTTCCATTTTGATTATCAATTTTGAGTTAAGAATTTCATGACCTGGTTGTGTTAATTCTTGTGTTGGACCAACATTTCTGTTTTTTTTTCAGTTTAAGCTGCATATTTATGCTCAGTAATGCATTTACTTTAGTTTCTTGCAGGTTCTTCCATATACATATATCTTTTTGAACTGTAGTGTTGTCAAGCCTCTGGCAAGACAGTGATGGAGTGATGATGAAAGTGTTTCTTCTATTTTCAGGTCACGCTGCCTCTGTGGGAAGCGGCCGATGTGTTAAATAAAGAATATCGCATCACATCCATCAAAATAAGGGTCGGATGCGAAAAGTGGGTATGCACCTGGAGAAGAGAGGAGTGTAGAGGAGAGAGAGAGATTTTGGGAGATGTTAAACGAATGTATAGGAACTTTTGAACCAAGTGAGAGAGTAATTGTGGTAGGGGACCTAAATACTAAAGTAGGAGAAACATGTAGAGAGGGTGTGGTAGGTAAGTTTGGGGTGCCAGGTGTAAATGATAATGGGAACCCTTTGATTGAACTTTGTATAGAAAGGGGTTTAGTTATAGGTAATACATATTTTAAGAAAAAGAGGATAAATAAGTATACAAGATATGATGTAGGGCATAATGACAGTAGTTTGTTGGACTATGTATTGGTAGATAAAAGACTGTTGAGTAGACTTCAGGATGTACATGTTTATAGAGGGGCCACAGATATATCAGATCACTTTTTAGTTATAGCTACAGTGGGAGTAAAAGGTAGATGGGATACAAGGAAAATAGAATCAGTAAGTAAGAGAGAGGTGAAGGTTTATAAACTAAAAGAGGAGGCAGTTAGGGTAAGATATAAACAACTATTGGAGGATAGATGGGCTAGTGAGAGTGTAGGCAATGGGGTCGAAGATGTATGGGGTAGATTTAAAAATGTAGTGTTAGAGTGTTCAGCAGAAGTTTGTGGTTACAGGCGAATGGGTGCGGGAGGGAAGAAGAGCCATTGGTGGAATGATGATGTAAAGAGAGTAGTAAGGGAGAAAAAGTTAGCATATGAGAGGTTTTTACAAAGTAGAAGTGATGCAAGGAGGGAAGAGTATATGGAGAGAAAAGAGAGGTTAAGAGAGTGGTGAAGCAATGTAAAAGAGAGCAAATGAGAGAGTGGGTGAGATGTTATCAACAAATTTTGTTGAAAATAAGAAAAAGTTTTGGAGTGAGATTAATAAGTTGAGGAAGCCTAGGAACAAATGGATTTGACAGTTAAAAATAGGAGAGGAGAGTTATTAAATGGAGAGTTAGAGGTATCGGGAAGATGGAGGGAATATTTCGATGAGTTGTTAAATGTTGATGAAGACAGGGAAGCTGTGATTTCGTGTATAGGGCAAGGAGGAATAACATGTTGTAGGAGTGTGGAAGAGCCAGTTGTGAGTGTGGGGGAAGTTCGTGAGGCAGTGGGTAGAATGAAAGGGGGTAAGGCAGCTGGGATTGATGGGATAAAGATAGAAATGTTAAAAGCAGGTGGGGATATAGTTTTGGACTGGTTAGTGCTATTATTTAATAAATGTATGGAAGAGGGTAAGGTACCTAGGGATTGGCAGAGAGCGTGTATTGTTCCTTTGTATAAAGGCAAAGGGGACAAAAGAGAGTGCAAAAATTATAGGGGAATAAGTCTGTTGAGTGTACCTGGTAAAGTGTATGGTAGAGTTATTATTAAAAGAATTAAGAGTAAGACTGAAAGCAGGATAGCAGATGAACAAGGGGCTTTAGGAAAGGTAGGGGTGTGTAGACCAAGTGTTTACAGTGAAACATATAGGTGAACAGTATTTGGATAAGGGTAAAGAGGTTTGTGTGGCATTTATGGATTTGGAAAAGGCATATGATAGGGTGGATAGGGGGGCAATGTGGCAGATGTTGCAGGTGTATGGAATAGGAGGTAGGTTAATGAAAGCAGTGAAGAGTTTTTATGAGGATAGTGAGGCTCAAGTTAGAGTGTGTAGGAGAGAAGGGGACTATTTCCCAGTAAAAGTGGGCCTTAGACAAGGATGTGTGATGTCACCGTGGTTGTTCAATATATTTATAGATGGGGTTGTAAGAGAAGGGAATGCGAGGGTCTTGGCAAGAGGTGTGGGGTTAAAAGATAAAGAATTAAATACAAAGTGGGAGTTGTCACAGTTGCTTTTTGCTGATGACACTGTGCTTTTGGGAGATTCTGAAGAGAAGTTGCAGAGGTTGGTGGATGAATTTGGTAGGGTGTGTAAAAGAAGAAAATTGAAAGTGAATATAGGAAAGAGTAAGGTGATGAGGATAACAAAAAGATTAGGTGACGAAAGATTGGATATCAGATTGGAGGGAGAGAGTATGGAGGAGGTGAATGTATTCAGATATTTGGGAGTGGACATGTCAGCAGATGGGTCTATGAAGGATGAGGTGAATCATAGAATTGATGAAGGAAAAAGGGTGAGTGGAGCACTTCGGAGTCTGTGGAGACAAAGAACTTTGTCCATGGAAGTAAAGAAGGGAATGTATGAGAGTATAGTTATACCAACACTCTTATATGGGTGTGAACCATGGGTGTTGAATGTTGCAACGAGGAGAAGGCTGGAGGCAGTGGAGATGTCATGTCTGAGGTCAATGTGTGGTGTGAATATAATGCAGAGAATTCGGAGTAGGTGCGGGATTACCAAAACTATTATCCAGAGAGCTGAGGAGGGGTTGTTGAGGTGGTTCGGACATGTAGAGAGAATGGAACGAGACAGAATAACTTCGAGAGTGTATAAATCTGTAGTGGAGGGAAGGTGGGGTAGGGTCGGCCTAGGAAAGGTTGGAGGGAGGGGTAAAGGAAGTTTTGTGTGCGAGGGGCTTGGACTTCCAGCAAGCATGTGTGAGCGTATTTGATAGGAGTGAATGGAGACAAATGGTTTTTAATACTTGACGTGCTGTTGGAGTGTGAGCACAGTAACATTTATGAAGGGATTCAGGGAAACCGGCAGGCCGGACTTGAGTCCTGGAGATGGGAAATACAGTGTCTGCTGTTTTATAACTGTAGTGTAAAGCACCCCTCTGGCAAGACAGTGATGGAGTGAATGATGATGAAAGTTTTTCTTTTTCAGGCCACCCTGCCTTGGTGGGAATCGGCCGATGTGTTAATAAATAAAATAAAAATCCATCACGTGGAACTTTGTGCAAACACTTGTATTGTTATAGTTTGTCTCAACGTCACAGATAATACGAGTTGACACAAACACAATTTCTTATTGGCTTGGGTAAAAAAATTATGATCTTAGAGGTGATGTTGCTTGTAGAGATAATTATACAGTATATTACTCTATGATGGAGATAAATGGTATAAAACACCAACACAATGGAGAAATAGACACAAATGCAGAGTAATGCAATATGTATTTTATCGGCTCTGTTTCATCCACACAGTCACAAACACGTCTTGATAAAGCCAGTGTGTCACAAACACATCTTGATAAAGCCAGTGTGTCACAAACACATCTTGATAAAGCCAGTGTGACACAAACACATCTTGATAAAGCCACTGTGTCACAAACACATCTTGATAAAGCCAGTGTGTCAAACGCAGTCAATAAAGGATCACATTATACTTGTGTCTATTTTTCCATAATACTTTACTTTATCCTTTGGATGTATGGAAGTTTTTCATGGGATTCTCTCTGCAGTTTGTGATGATGATTATTGAAGTTGTATACTAAATGTTTTGGGTGTTGCATCCTGGAGGAAACTGAATGATG
>WNWK01004661.1:102301-135372 GCA_009830355.1 Cherax destructor | reverse complement strand
TTTACAGTATAAGAAATCTCCGTATGAAGATAGACTTAGAGCGTTGAATCTCCACTCTCTGGAGAGACGTAGAATGAGGGAGATATCATCGAGGTGTACAAGTGGATGATGGGCATATACAAAGGAGATATTAATAAAATACTGAGGATATCGAACCAAGTAAGAACCAGAAATAACGGATTTAAATTGGATAAATTTAGATTTAGAAAGGACATAGGCAAGTACTGGTTTTCGAACAGAGTTGTAGATGCGTGGAACAATCTTCCGAGTACTGTGATAGAGGCTAGGACCTTGGGTGGCTTTAAAAAGAGATTGGACAAATATATGAGTGGGAGGGGCTGGGTTTGATTTGTGTCGTGAGTACGGGAATAAATTCTTAGGTAGTGGTGGTTTTGATAAGGACCTGCCTTGTATGGGCCAGTAGGCCTTATGCAGTGTTCCTCCATTCTTATGTTCTTATACAGACGAAGGCGAAGTCACAGAGCTGCTGAGAGAGGCCAATACGTGTATATTTGAAATACGTAGAGAGGCACTGGTCAATGAAATTGCAAATATCGAACTTAAACTGAAGGAATCTTACAGGAGACAAGCCATAAAGGAAATTTAAAAAAAAAAAAAAAATACTTCTTCTCTTATGCCAAATCTAAGGGAAAAACAACATCCAGTATTGGGCCTCTACTTAGGCGGGATGGGACATACACAATGACAGCCAAGAAATGAGTGAGATATTAAAGTCCCAATACGACTCAGTGTTCAGCGAGCCACTGCCCAGACTAAGGGTCGACAATCCAAATAAATTCTTTATGAACGAAACGCAAAATTTGGTCATCTCAAAAATCTTGGATATTATTCTAACTCCACAAGACTTTGAAAAGGCAGTAAATGACATGCCTATGCACTCGGCCCCAGGCCCAGACTCATGGAACTCAGTGTTCATCAAGAATTGCAAGAAGCCCCTATCGTGTGCCTTCAGCATTCTATGGAGAGGGAGCATTGACAAAGGGGTCATCCCACACACACTAAAAACAACAGACATAGGCCCACTCCACAAGGGTGGCAGTAAAGCAATTGCAAAGAACTACAGGCCGATAGTACTAACATCCCATATCATAAAAATCTTTGAGAGGGTTCTAAGAAGCAAGATCGCCAACCACCTAGATACCCATCAGTTACACAACCCAGGGCAACACGGGTTTAGAGCATGTCGCTCCTGCCTGTCCCAAGCTCCTGGACCACTCTGACGGGGTCCTGGATGCTGTTGAGGATAAACAAAATACAGATGTAGTATACACAGACTTTGCAAAAGCTTTCGACAAGTGTGGCCATGGCGTAATAGCACACAAAATGCGTGATAAAGGAATAACAATAAAAGTTGGTATAGATGGATCTATAACTTCCTGACGAATAGAACACAAAGTAACAAAAAAGGCACAATACCGTGACTGAAACAATACACACACAACCCGCACATAGAAGAGAGGAGCTTACGACGACTTTTCGGTCCGACTTGGACCATTTACAAAGTCACACTTTGTAAATGGTCCAAGTCGGACCGAAACGTCGTCGTAAGCTCCTATCTTCTATGTGTGGGTTGTGTGTGTATAGAACACAAAGAGTAATAGTAAACAGAGTAAAGTCCCAGGCAGCCACAGTGAAAAGCTCTGTTCCACAAGGCACAGTACTCGCTCCCATTCTATTCCTCATCAGGTATAGCTCCGAGTCTTCCTTTGCGGATGACACCCGGATTGCCATGGCAGTGACCTCCATTGAAGACACTGCAAAACTCCAAGCGGACATCAACCAAATCTTCAAATGGGCCACTCAAAACAATATGAAGTTCAACGAGGAGAAATTTCAACTACAGTGGACCCCCGGTTTTCGTGATTTTTTCATTCCAGAATGCTGTTCAAGTGCCGTTACCAAACAAATTTATTCCCATAAGGAATAATGTAAATTAGACTAGTCCTTTTAGACCCCCAAAAATACACTTACAAAAGCACTTACAAAAATACACTTACATAATTGTTCGAGTTTGGAGCAACACGAACACCGGGGGTCCACTGTACTCAGATATGGAAAACTTGAGGAAATAAAAAATGTATCAAGTTATACGACAAATTCTAACCATACAATAGAGCAAAAAAGAAATGTGAAGGACTTGGGAGTGATAATGTCAGAGGATCTTGCTTTTGAAGACCACAACAATGTATCTACCTCATCGGCTAGGAAAATGATAGGATGGATACTGAGAACCTTTAAAACTAGGGACGCCAAGCCCATGATGACACTCTTCAAATCACTTGTTCTCTCTAGGCCCGAATACTGCTGTACACTAACAGCCCCCTTCAAGGCTGGCGACATTGCAGACCTGGAGAGTGTACAAAGAACTTTCACAGCACACATAAGTACGATAAAGCACCTAAATTACTGGGAACGGTTGAAGGTCCTTGATCTGTATTCCCTGGAATGCAGGCGAGAGATACATGATAATATACACTTGGAAGGTCCTGGAGGGATTGGTACCAAACCTGCACACGAAAATCACTCCCTATGAAAGCAAAGGACTCGGCAGGAGATGCAAAATTTTCCCAATGAAAAGCAGGGGCAAAACGAGTACACTGAGAGAACACCATAAGTGTCCAGGGCCCAAGACTGTTCAACTGCCTCCCAGCATACATTAGGGGGATTACCAATAGACCCCTGGCTATCTTCAAGAAGGCACTGGACAGGCACCTAAAGTCAGTACCTGACCAACCGGGCTGTGGTTCGTACGTCAGTTTGCGTGCGGCCGATAGTAACAGCCTGGTTGATCAGACCCTGATCCACCATGAGGCCTGGTCTCAGACCTGGCTGCGGGGGCGTAGACCCCCAAAACCCTCTCCAGGTAAACTCCAGGGTGTGACAGCAGTTGAACTAGTAAAGTTTACATTCAGTTATGTCTACATCAGCTGGCGATGCTGATGTAACTTCCCAGAGACACATCTTGTAACCCAGGCAGTAGTACCATCCAAGAGTCTGATCACACCTTTGACCATTTAGGCTTGCTCCTGCTCCTTTCCCTGTCTGAGGGCTCATATCTATTACAAACTCACATTCAGTCTTCCTTAATTAAACCACTTTCTCATGATGTGGCCATGTACACACAAGGTTCCAAATCCATGGATGGAGAAGGGAACATGGTTATTTTACCAGACAAAGTAAACCAAGGACATTTACTACAGCAGGCCAGCATTTTCATACCAGTTATATCCAATACTTGTCATTAACATACACACTGCAACTATGTCCACATCATCTCTTTCCATTTTCAACTCTCAAGACATTTGACTCCACATTCCATAATCAGCAATGGTTTGCTGAATTTCTGGCAAGCACAAGGAGGTTGTTTTTTGTTGGATCTCTAGATGTAACAATACTCAGGGCAACAAACACACACTCAGCCATTTGGTTCACTTTTTATAACCTACAAATCCCCCAAAGGAAGGTCCCTTTCTCAACTATTTTGCAGTGCTCTCAAGAAATTTCCAACTGGCAACAACACTAGTCTAGGTCAAAGCACAACAAATTTTTTTCCATCAAACCACAATGGATTCCTGGCCATTTCATTTCCATCATTGTCGAATATGGAAAACTATGCTCTCGTAATGCACCAGGATTGATGTCAAGGGAAAGGTTAAGTCACATTCAATAAGGTGGCTTCATTAGGGTTGGTTACATTTTTAATCATTTGCACAACAAAGTACTATCTCAAATGCAAAACAACTTAATATTTTACAATTCAAACTATAATTAACCCCTTCACTATCAAAAGCCCTGAAATTGAAAGTGCTCATAGTGTTGGCATTTAAAAAATGGAAAAAAATCTCGTTTTTGAAGGTAATTACACCAAAAGTATTTAATTTGATTGAAAACTTATGGAATTACACAGGCACAAAGTTAAGAAGCCTGGGCGTAATTTACGCATCAGTGATTTCACCCATCTTGAGTCCAATTTTAAGCCAATTCCAATGTTCAATTTGACTAATTTCTTAGCTATTTCACAAATGTGCTTTCCATTCCATTAACCGAGCACAAGAAATCACCATTCAACTAGCAGAACTACCCTATAAAATGCAGTAAATTTGGCCAATTTTACACAAAATAAAAAAAAATACCAATTTAAAAAGTCCAAAATAAATGTTGTAGACATTCCCGGCACTAAAGATCTTTACTCACATCCTCAGGCCTTTCCCTCCATTTTGAACTCGTCACACAAAAAGTCGAAGATTTACCCTATTTTTCGGATAAAATATAACCAGGAATGATTGGTCATGGTTTATGATGTCCCAATAAATGAATCAGACCTAGTGAAAACCCATAAAACAGACTGGGGGGTAGGGGGTGTAGAAGAGGCCTTACCCATCCTCAGGAAAATCATCAAAAATTAAATATTTTCGCTACTTTGAGCTAGATTTCAAGCTACTTCTGGTCCTGAAACCAACCAAAATCATCTCTGTCAACCACACAGATCTATTCTCTCATATTTAGGCCAAAATTTACCACTCACACATTATCTGTGATCGTAGTTAACCGAACAATAAGTCCTACATAAAAGTCTCTGTCTAGTTCTTAAGTAGCATGGAAGCCTTATAATTAGTTGCCTAAAATGCACTGCATAATTAGTGGATTTCTTTTGTGGCTACTATTGTAGCAATTTATTTAATTACATTTTTTTTATACAGCTCACAGAAATAATAATACAGTGGACCCCCGGTTTACGATAGTCTCCAAACTCGCCCTTTTATGTAAGTTTATTTTTGTAAGTGCTTTTGTAAGTGTATTTTTGGGGGTCTAAAAGGGCTAATTTAATTTACATTATTTTTTATGGGAATAAATTTGTTTGGTAATGTCACTTGAACAGCATTCTTGAACGAAAAAATGACGTAATCCAGGGGTCCACTGTAATACGTAATAATAATAATTATTATTATACAAATATTCGAGTGAGCTAAGCTCATGATGCAGATCTACGTTATGGACCCTGGAATTAATGACTTAGTTCTACATGACGAACAAAGGGTTAAAGACCGAAATCACCCGTGTAGAAGTCAAAAACTGTTACTTTAGTTTCAACAGTTTCTCACTGTCACTTTTAGAATTTATATTTTGACAGCTCATCATGACCTCCAGAACATGTTCCCACTGTTAAAATATGAGTTATGATAAGAATTCTGAAAACACTAATGATGCCCAAAAGGACACATAGGAGGAAAAGATGAGACATGATAACCACATATGAAGTCATAAAAAATTATGAAAAAAATAAAGATTTTTAAATTTCTTCAATCAAAATACATACTGACTGCATTATCAGCATTGCACTGCTGATTGAGAAACTACAAAAGGTTGCAAGTGATTTATACATGTTTTGTACATACATACTGTATAACAATATACTTCATACACAGGCAAAGCTTTTTTTAACAAATGAAAATAATATTGATTTTTCAGTATCTTATTCTATTTAACCCTTAAACGGTCCAAACGTATATATACGTTAGTAATGCTACTGCCCCAAACGTATATTTACGTTTTATTTTTCCTGCCTCCAAATTTGGCATGATTGGCCTGAGATGCCTGGTCAGCATAGAATGGGTTTTAACACTCGGTGTGCGCCATATTAAAAAAATCTGGGACCACTTAGTACCTTGTGGGAGCACCAGTTAAATTGAGCGCCAGCTAGAGCAAACACTGCGGCAAACACCAAGGATTCACTGATGTCATGTCATATTAACACTCCCCTTTGAAGTGGAGAGTGATGTCGGCAGGCTGGCAGGCCAGCTGGCTGCCTGCCTGCCTGGCCACCTGGCTGGCCAGCAGCTGGTTGGCCACCTGGTTGGCCAGCAGCTGGTTGGCCACCTGGCTGGCCAGCAGCTGGCTGGTCAGCTGGGTACCTGATTGGCTGTCTATCTCTGTCTGTCTGTATCTATCTGTCTCTATCTCACAGGAACACATACGTAAATACAATTATACATAGTGTAAATTACCTAGGATAACTAAAAAAATCAAGACAAAGTGATATAATGTGCTTGTGATCTGCGTAATACCAGTTGGTTTATGAGCTACTCTCTGAGACAAGCAGACAGAAAGACAGACACACAGACAGACAGAAAGACAAGACACACAGACAGGTTTGTGTAACAAATAAAGGGAAGCAGTGTAAACTCGTCAAATGTCATCACTGTAATTACTGGACTGATAAGAAGAGATAAGACTACCCCTCACCCCTCATCAAATGTCACCAGTCATCATTAGTGGAGATCAGATGAGATAAGGCAGTGACACACATCTTACATAATGGCTTCAAGGGAACTTTATTATTATTATTATCATTATTATGCACTATCATTATTATTATTATTATTATCATTATTATGCACTATCATTATTATTATTATTATTCACTATCATTATTATTATTATTTTATGCACTATCATTATTATTATTATTTGAGTACAATTTTAGTACCTAATATTACTGTCATAACAAAGATTGGCTATGAAATCACAAGAACTACTGTAAATTGTATTATCAGAACATAAAAATAATATAAAAATAATAAAAAAAAAGAGAAAAAAAGGTATATTGGCAACAATTTTGCAAGCGGCAGGGTTCCTGTTGCTGTCAGGTGAGCATCCAGTGCCAACTTCTCTGCCTCATATCTTGGTAACTACTCACCCTAATTGGTTTTTTTTTATTCAATAACACTTAAAAAAATGTGTTCTTTATTTCTATAAAAAAAATTCAAAATATTTGGGGCACTGGGCGTGCGAACGTATATACGTATACGTTTGGACCATTTAAGGGTTAAACCACCCAAATTAAAATTCTGGCTGTGCATCCTTTCCCTCCACCAAATGAAATTCTGGCTGTGATGTAAGTAGTTTAGAAAACTGACAAGTTGAAGAATGAGACATTTGTGAAACATTTGGGAAGCTTTATTGAGAAAAATATTTTGCCAGTCAGTGGCTTCTTCAGTCCAATATAGAGAAGAATGGTGGAAGATGAGGAGTTTGAGGCAATCAGTCCCTCAACCTGGAGTCTGTGTTCAGTCTATCTTCAGAAAAGTACAGGTCGGCCATCACTAATCCGGCATCATTGGGACCTGTAGTATGCCAGATTACAGAGTGGTTAGGTTAGAATACACTTACGTAATTAACCTATCAATAGAGCCTCTTTCTGCTACATCTTCCACATTTTCATCACTGCTTTCTCCTCCACTGGCTTGCTGTTGTGGATTTACAACCAGCTGCACAATTTCTGAATCAGTATAATGATGAAATTTGAAATTATGCTAGCCGAAATTAGTGCCGGATTACTAATGGAACCGGATAACTGATTGCCAGATTAGTGATGGTTGACCTGTACTACATGTGATCGGTGCTGTACTTTTCTCAAAATTGATGGATTGAACACATTGAAATTCTGGCTGTACTACTGGATTACCCTAACATGTGCAGAAGGTTGATGAGCCCATGTATCACTGGCCCATACAAGGACCTGCCTTGTATGGGCCAGTAGGCCTTCTATAATGTTCCTCCATTCTTATGTTCTTAAACCCCTGGGTTAAAGTTAAAAATATTAGTAATAGTGAATGGCTAAATCCGTAAGGGTGTCATAGACACCTGAAATGAAGGGATTAGAAGTTTATTCAGGTACAAGTATACCTGGAGAGTGTTTCGGGGGTCAACGCCCCGGCTCAGTCTGAGACCAGGTACACAATAGTTAAATAAATTGCCATACATAGCAGCATGTGTAGATTACCTAAGATAACCCCAAAAAAAGTCATAGTGACTTATTTCCATTGGGGTCCTTGTAATATCTTATTATTTAAACATTAACAGTTAACAAATGCTAAGTGGGAGGTACTCAGGTTCGAGGGAAAGGCTAGCTAAAATTCTTTCAATCAAAAGCCTTTCACCAACATCAAGGTAACGCCTTAAAACAAACTCAAAAGTTAATACATTTGTTATTACCTTATTATTTTCTTTATTATGTTGTCTGCGCTGCTCTGCCTTGCGCTTGGCGCTGGAGAATGGTGACTTAGGAGTGTGTTTCCTCTCCTCCCTGGCCTTGCTTGCCTTGTTCTTAGGACTCCTCGACCCTGTCACCCTGGGACAAGGCTTTCCCTTGCACTTAGCCTTATTGTTTTTGTTATTATTTGTGATGCCGAGTAGTTTACTGCCCTGGCCGAGATGACTCTTTCTGCCAGCAGTGTCCTGCTGTACTCCTAGACGGCTCAGGGCCTCCAGAATCACCTCTCTCAGGCGTTCTTTATCATCTCCCATGCTTCCACGACACCTTCACTTGCCCAATAAACTTGTAATTGAGCGGTCCGAGGTAAGTTAACAAACATTCGCTGGTTAAAACTTCCGAGAAGAGCAACAACAAGTTCAAACGTAGAGTTGAGCCAATGAGATGGCTGGTGGTGCACTGCCCCCCCCCCCCTCACAGACAACACTCACACCCGCCAACTTCAAAATACACTCTCCTGTAAATACAAATAAGAATAGTAATAATTTATTTATTTTCTGCAGTATACACGTAATGTAGTTTACATGTAGTAAAATATTGTTAGGCACAAAAGAAAGCAACTAGCATGCGGTGCATTTCTGGCAGACTATGATGCATTTCTGCCAACAAACTAAATATCTTTTTCTCCATTGTAGGTACAACACTAGCAAGCAAAATCCCAAACTCAAGTAAACATCAAATAGCTTTTGAAAACACTGAGAGTACCTTTTAGTTTCACTAGATGAAGTTACATTATTTGGTATATCACTTACAAAAGAAAATTTGTCTTTTGTTTTTTTGTACACCTCTCCTCTTCCTCTCATCTGGGTTTCTAGTTGGTCAACAGTTGTGTAAAAAGTGATGATACGAAACTTATTTCTGACCTCGTGGTGGATCAGAGTCTGATCAACCAGGCTGTTACTGCTGGCTGCACGCAAACTGACTTACGAACCACAGCCCGGCTGGTCAGGTACTGACTTTAGGTGCCTGTCCAGTGCCTTCTTGAAGACAGCCAGGGGTCTATTGGTAATCCCCCTTATGTATGCTGGGAAGCAGTTAAACAATCTTGGGTCCCTGACACTTATTGTGTTGTCTCTCAGTAACTCGTGGCGCCCCTGCTTTCCGTTGGGGGAATGTGCATGGTGCCCTAAGCACGTATTTATATTGTTTAATGGATAATCCAGGGCTGTACTAGGCAGAGATATCCAGCACACTTAATAGCTGTGGTTCTTACGTCGGTTTTTTTGCAGCAAACTGTAACAGCCTGGTTGATCAGGCTCTGATCCACCACGACGCCTGGTCATAGACCGGGCCGCAGAGGCGTTGATCCCCGAAACCTTCTCCAGGAACTAAAAAGATATCCACAAACAGAACAATCAAGCTAACAAAACCAGATGAACCCCTACTCCCACCTATTGAAACAGCAAACAAACTCAATGATTTCTTCTCCACCATAGGAAAAAAGCTGGCAAGCAAAATCCCAAGTTCAAACACTCCACCTAACGACTATCTCACTGGCACCTATCCGAACACACTATTCCTAGCCCGAACCAACCCAATAGAAGTTTCCCTTATAATCAACACATTAAAAAACAAAGCAGGTGACCTAAATAACTTACCACCTTTTATATACAAAAAAGCCTCTCAAGTTCTCTCACCAATTATTGCAACACTCTTTAACAAATCCATTGAAACCTCTACCTTCCCATCAATACTCAAAATAGCGAGGGTCACCCCAATACATAAAGGAGAAGATCAAACAGACCTGAATAACTACAGGCCGATATCTAACTTACCCCTTCTCTCCAAAATCTTTGAAAAATTAATTCATAGACAGATATACTCCTACCTCACCTCCAACAACGTACTCAACCACTGTCAGTTTGGACTCAGGCCTAATAAAAATACTAATGATGCCATTATACACATGCTAGAAATAATTTACACCGCTCTTGAGAAAAAAGAAATCCCAGTGGGAATCTTGCACTCAATTTACATTGTAACTACCGATACCCATGTAATCTGCAATGAAATAAAATTTGTTTGTTTTGTTTGTTTGTTCATTGATTTACGTAAAGCTTTTGATACAGTTGACCATGATCTGTTACACCTAAAATTATCACACTATGGTATAAGAGGGCACTCCCTCAACTACCTAAAATCATACCTTAGCAACAGAAACTAATATGTGTACACAAATGGAGCTAGCTCTACCGCACAAACTATTACAGTAGGTGTCCCACAGGGAAGTGTCCTTGGCCCACTTCTCTTTCTCATTTACATTAACGACCTACCAAATGCATCTCAACTACTCAAACCCATACTATTTGCAGATGACACTACATACGTTATCTCTCACCAAAGCCCAGACATACTAGCCAACACTGTAAATACTGAATTGCAGAAAATATCTACCTGGATGATGACTAACAAACTTACTCTCAATATTGATAAAACCTATTTCATTCAGTTTGGGAACAGAGCTACAAATGTACCACTTAACATAATGATAAACGGGTCCCCTATCACAAAACTCACAGAGGGAAAATTCTTAGGAATCCATCTTGACAGTGGCCTAAAATTTCAAACACATATACAACAAATTTCCAAGAAAGTCTCAAAGACCGTGGGAATACTATCCAAGATACGGTACTATGTTCCACAACCAGCTCTCCTTACCCTATATCACTCACTCATTTACCCCTACCTCACCTATGGAATCTGCGCATGGGGCTCAACATCAATAACTCATCTCAGACCATTAATAACACAACAAAAGGCTGCAGTTAGAATGATAACAAATTCACACTCCAGACAACATACTCCACCAATATTAAAAAATCTAAACTTACTCACCGTACAAGACATCCATACTTTTTACTGTGCCTATTACATACATAGAACACTCTATGCAAATATTAACCCACCACTCAAACTTCTCCTTACCAACTTTAACAGGACACATGACCATAACACAAGACACAGATCACTCCTCGATGTTCCCCGTGACCATCTAACACTGTGCAAAAACTCAATGCATATAAAAGGCCCGAAAATTTGGAATTCATTACCTGTGATTGTCAAAAAAACCCTGCCTGTACCCCAATTCAAAACGATGCTAAAAAACCACCTTCTCACCCAAACCTAAGTGCACAATATCAAGCATTCCCAACAAAGTTGATTAATCACTTAAATGTATAAACCTGATTAATCACTTAAATGTAAAAACCTGTTATGAATAATACATACTGAGCTAACTGTTACTACACATTTACAATATAATGACCACATAAACTGTAATTGCAATGCAACTAATTGTTTTAAATTGTTATCTCACACAATTACTTGCATTGCTACAATTAATAGATTATTATGTTCAACTTATATCCAAATTTTACAACTTAGATACACAATTATACTTATTTTATAAATTATCAACCATAATTTTTTACCATGTAGTCTACTATTACCTAATCTTAAGAATGCCCACAATCCACAGCATATTAGGGGCTTTTGGCATGTACACCTCATTTATACCTATGTATCATGTCTAAATAACAACATTGTATCATGTCTAAATAAACTATTATTATTATTATTATTATTGATGGAGTGTAAGGCTGAACACGTGGGTTCTTGCTGCTCGCGGTTGACACACTTGACCAGCCCTGAGACTGACTCTCGCTAATCTTAAACCAATACCTCTTTGCTTATATTGGCTTCCTACCTACCTCGCATAATATTATGGACTGCAATCTATTTAATGAACAAGGTGAGATGGACTTACGGGCCTCAGGTCTGGACTACCTAAGGGTTCTAAGTAACGGTACTAAAGAAACATCAGTTTAAGACACGCATTCACTTATCTTGCTGGATGATAAGCGGCTGACGTATCCAAACATCCTTATGGACAACACTCTCAACTTATCTTACCACGCCCGAGTAACCACATGAGGTCACGTTCACACCTCTAACAGTGGGTTCCAGCTTAGCTGTGCGGAGATCTATTAATCACTTAAATGAGTCTTCAGTACTCCCACATTATCGTCTTTAACTAGGCGTTGAAGATTGTCATTCACTATGACATAAATTTAAAGTCCTGAGACCTAGTGGGACAAGGTCTCATATCTTAACAATGAGTCATCGAATACTCAGATATGTCAAAAAGGGCGGCACATGGCATTTCACAGCTTCTGAGGTGAGAGAATTATTATAATCAAAACCAAGCGCTTAACCCACTAGGATTTAGTGCTTGTCTTGATTATAATACAGCGCTGCTGAGGTGAGAGGAAACCGTCGTTAACCCCTTCCCCTCCTTTCCCCAAAACTTGGTTGGTGTGTCAATCGTTTTGGTGACCTCTGGGGTCACAGGCACTCCTCGAGAGTGGAGAAACGGTAAGAAAAGCCGGTTTACCTGGAGTTTACCTGGAGATAGTTTCGGGGGTCAACGCCCCAGCGGCTCGGTCTGAGACCAGGCCTCATGGTGGATCAGGGGTCTGATCAACCAAGCTGTTACTGCCGGCCGCACACAAACTGATGTACGAACCACAGCCCGGTTGGTCAGGTACTGACTTTAGGTGCCTGTCCAGTGCCTTCTTGAAGACAGCCATGGGTCTATTGGTAATCCCCCTTATGTATGCTGGGAGGCAGTTGAACAGTCTTGGGCCCCGGACACTTATTGTGTTGTTTCTCAGTGTACTCGTGGCGCCCCTGCTTTTCATCGGGGAAATGTTGCATCTCCTGCCGAGTCTTTTGCTTTCATAGGGAGTGATTTTCATGTGCAGGTTTGGTACCAATCCTTCCAGGACCTTCCAAGCGTATATTATCATGTATCTCTCGCCTGCATTCCAGGGAATACAAATCAAGGGACTTCAACCATTCCCAGTAATTTAGGTACTTTATTGTGCTTGTGTGTGCCGTGAAAGTTCTTTGTACGCTCTGCAGGTCTGCAATGTCTCTAGCCTTGAAAGGGGCAGTTAGTGTACAGCAGTATTCCAGCCTAGAGAGAACAAGCGATTTGAAGAGAATCATCATGGCCTTTGCGTCCCTAGTTTTGAAGGTTCTCATTATCCATCCTATCCTTTTCACATTATTGTGGTCTTTGAAGGAGAGATCCTCTGACATTATACAAATACAAATACAAATTTTATTTCTTCGCAATTTTACATAGGAGTTTACATAGAAGTGCAAGGAGAGCCACTGACATGCCATGGCATTCAGGGCAGCTTAATCTAATGGCTTATAGACTATGTACATAATATTGGAGAAATTGATTGAGTTTGACTTGTTTAAATATTGTTCAGATTGCAATATGATGATATTACAATGTTCAAATTACATTATGGTGATACTACATTGTAACAAGTGTTTAGTAGGATGGTAGTTAATAGTAAAAATTGAAATTATCTTAAGGAAAATAACATTTAGCACTTTTAAAAGTAATTTACAAAATGCATATTTAGTTTAGGGTGATTAGGTGGTAATATAATAGTAATATAATGGTAAAAGTTGAAATTATCTTATAGGAAAATAACATTGAGCATTTTTGAAAGTAATATAGTAGAACATAATAGTAAAAATGGAAATTATCTTATAGGAAAATAACATTGAGTATTTTTTTAGTATGAGTATTTAGTTAAGGGTGAGTAGGTGGTTTTTGAGAAGAGTCTTAAAATGATTTTCAGACAAGGTTATTTTAGTATTTACTGGTAATGAATTCCAGATTCTGGGGCCCTTTATGTGCATAGAATTTTTACATAGGTTGATATGGACACGGGGTATATCAAAAAGTGATCTGTGCCTTGTGTTGTGGTCAGGGGTCCTATTAAAGTTGGTAAGGAGAATTTTGAGCGGAGGGTTTATATTAGAGTGTAGAGTTCTATATATGTAGTAGGCACAAGAATAAATGTGAATGTTCTTTATGGTGAGTAGTTTTAGGCTTTTGAATATTGGCGGAGTATGCTGTCTAAAGTGGGAATTTGTTATCATTCTGACTGCAGCCTTTTGCTGGGTTATGAGTGGTCTAAGGTGATTTACTGTTGTTGATCCCCATGCACAGATTCCATAGGTGAGATAAGGGTAGATGAGTGAGTGATATAGTGCAAGGAGAGCTGATTGAGGAACATAGTAGCGTATCTTTGATATTATGCCTACTGTCTTTGAGATTTTCTTGGAAATTTGTTGTATGTGTGTTTGGAATTTTAGGCTACTGTCAATGTGGATTCCTAGAAATTTTTCCCTCTGTGAGTCTTGTGATGGGTGAACCATTGAGAGTTATGTTAAGTGGAACATTTGTGGCTCTGTTTCCAAACTGTATGAAGTAGGTCTTGTCAGTATTGAGAGTAAGCTTATTAGTCGTCATCCATGTTGATATTTTCTGTAATTCGGCATTGACGGTGTTGACCAGTATGACTGGATTTGTGTGATACGTTGTGTCATCTACAAATAATATGGGTTTGAGTAGTTGTGATGCATTCGGTAGGTCATTGATGTAAATGAGGAATAGGAGTGGCCCCAGGACACTTCCTTGAGGGACTCCGACTGTAATTTGTTGTGTGGAAGAGGTCGCTCCATTTGTGTACACGTATTGGCTTCTGTTACTAAGGTATGACTTTAGGTAGTTGAGTGAGGGCCCTCTTATACCATAGTGTGCTAATTTTGTGAGCAGTAAATCATGGTTGACTGTATCAAAAGCTTTGCGTAGGTCAATGAAGATTCCTAGTGGGACTTCTTTCTTCTCAAGTGCGGTGTATATTAACTCTAGCATGTGTATAATGGCATCATTTGTGCTCTTGTTGGTCCTGAATCCAAACTGACAGGGGTTTAGTACGTTGTGTGAGACGATGTAGGAATAAATCTGTCTATGAATTAATTTTTCGAAGATTTTAGAAAGCAGTGGTAAATTAGATATTGGTCTATAATTATTCAAGTCTGTTTGATCACCTCCTTTGTGGATCGGGGTGACCCTTGCTATTTTAAGAATTGCTGGGAAGGTAGAGGTTTCAATGGATTTATTAAAGTGTTGCAATAATTGGTGACAGTACCTGTGAAGCTTTTTTGTACATAAAAGGTGGTAAGCTGTTTATGTCTCCTGTCTTGTTTTTAAGGGTGGTGATTATGAGCTAGACTTCTATTGGGTTGGTAGTTTGATATCTTTATTATGCACCACATACCCATCCTGTAGGAGCTAGGAATATTGAATTCGGGTAGGTGTTGGTAAGGTAGTCTGTTGGACGGGTGTTCGAGCTTGGGATTTTACTCGCTAAATTCTTTTCTATGGTGGAGAAGAAAACATTAAGTCTGTTTGCTGTCTTAGTTGGTGAGAGTAGGGGTTCATCTGTTTTTGACAATTTGATGGTATTGTTTTTGGATATCTTTTCATTTCCTAGAATTGCAGATAGGGTGCGCCAGGTCTTTTTCATATCACCTTTTGTGTTATGTAGTCTGTTCTCATAATATAATTTTTTTGACCTTCTTATCAGGCTGGTAAGGATTGACGAGTAGCGTTTGGATTGTTCTCTAGTTATTAGACCCCTTCTGTATTGTTTCATAATAATGGATTTTAGGATGCTGGGTGTTAGCCAGGGATTGTTGAGTCTCTTAGCTGTGATCTGTTTAGTTTTTTTTAGGGCAATGTTTGTTATAGAGGTGATGGTTTTTTTTTAAGGAAATTATTGATGCATTCATTAGTATCTGGATATGTTTCTAACTCATTATTCCAGTCGATGTTAATCATCGCTGTTATAAAGTTATTAACAGCTGACTTGTTATGTAGTCTGAAAGTAACTTTTGAAATATCTTGGGGCAAATTACCTAGGTTGGTTATGAGAAAGGTAGGGTAGTGGTCTGTGATTATTCCTGATTTTAGAGGGGATATAGTGTTAGTCCAGATGTGGTCTAATAATGAGATACTAGTCTCAGAGATTCTTGTAGGTTTTGATATTGTTGGCAGTAACAATTATTATAATCAAATAGAAGCGCTAAACCACAGGGGTTATTTGGCAGTAACAAGCAGTTGCTCATAGTGTTTGTAAATTCTGTTACCTGTGGGTCCTGGTCCTTCACATTACTTTTTCGCTTTATTGTATGGTTAGAATTTGTTGTATACCCTGATACAGTTTTAATTTCCTTAAGTTTTCCACATCTGAGTAGTTGAAATTTCTCTTCAAAATGAATAAAAGGGCATTTCTGAGGATAAGTGAAAAGCAACCATGTACCTGTCCTGAACCACGATCATTCCCATCCTGACAGGAATGCTGATGCTCCCTGGTAAACCTCTCCTACCCTATCCAGTGCTGAATTACTACAAAGATGGCATCTCTGGAAATGGCTGAGCTACACTTAGCAAAACTAATTGATTAAACTGGAGCACTAAAAGCGCAAGTGTCGTTCAACCTTTTATTTACTTTATTATAATCATCTTCCCCACAGCACCTGTGGGAGGGTGTATGTGGAAGGTATTCAGGCTTAATTCAGGGAACTGGAGCACAGATCTAAATCCCTAGATCAAGAGCCCCTCACCAGCATCAAGGAACCTTCCTTGAGGGGTGTGTTGTTCAATCAAAATCTTATTTTAATAAGAAAAAAACATTAATCCCATAGAAGTCACTTGGGAAATGGGAGGTATTCAGGTTTGATCCACGGAAGAGGAAATCCAGTACAATTCCTTGGATAAAGAACCCTTAATGGTACCCAAACACCCCTTTCGAGGGGGTTCTGGATCTGTAGATAACGTCAGTAATACCGCATTTCCTTCATCAGAGGACATTTATTTTAACATCTGTGATTATTTTATACATATGAGGATCATGGTCATGGGGGTAGTCAAAATAAAGAGAATGGGGATGGAGGCAATCTTATAAAGAGGGAATATTTGCTTCTGCATACAGGCTCTCAACTGGTGAAGATAGAAAAGCCTCTAGACACAGACAAAATCCTTGAAGAGGAATGGCACTGAGTTTTCTGAGCTAAACCCACAAGGGTCATTAGCTTGGATAGAATTAGGGCTACATAAACAAGGTTTCTCTTATCTGCTCACCAAACAAAACTAAGTTTTAGCTAGGTCCAGCCTAATATGACAGTTGGCTTCTAAGACAGTGACCTGGAACTACCTTGCATCGACAATAAAAAAGGCCTAGAAAATTAACCATAGCACATGCAGCTACAGTATAGGTTGTGGGACGATTGGGCCTCTTGTGAAGATCAATCTGTTTTAGTGATGGAAAGCTTGAAGCCACGTGATGGGGCCTAGTTGCACAGCGTGCTGCAGTGATCGCAAAGTCACCTACACATAAGGATGATTAGATACTTGTGAGAAGGATCAGAGTAAATCCATTGTTATCAGGAATAAGGTAATACACCAAGGGCTAAGATGATGTAATGCTAGGCGCATTGACTAATTATTAGCGACGGTATTGCGAATGTAGGAATTCAAGCAGATTAAGGGGTTAATGGTAGAAAAGCCCCTATGAAAGCCAAATTAGCGAGAGGAGACACAATTGTGGTTTTCCAAGTATGTACTGTACCATACTCAATGTTTGCTAACCAAGCATTCCAACAACTTATAACTGCACTAGTAAGAGCAATGAGTTTGTAATGAGAGGTGTCATGGCTTGAAGTACCTGGCTTACAAAAAGATAGGTCAACAACCATTTTTCTTTGTTGAGGGGGAACCCCTTGGGACCAGATGAGACTGAAAAGGTGTAAAAGGACTGTGCGCCTTAGGGTGTTAAGTGTTGAAGCACACAAACATGGATGTCATCATGCCCAGCTGCTGTCTGCTAGCACGTGGAAGGTGCAGCATGAGTTCATGGAGCGTGAAGGGCATGTTAAATAATAATATGATCAAACTAACCCCTAAACCCAAAAGCCTCGTATAGCCAGGGCATGTTATAAGATTCCATAATGTGAGAAGTAAAATCCAGAGGCGCCAACTTCCTCTCGAGCTTGGAGGAAAGAAATGGAGATACGAGTCCCTTGGGATACACAAAAGGAGTTGTTCGATTGCGGTGGCAATCTCAACCTCAACAATAGCTATGTTAAAACAGGGCTGATAGTGACTTTTTTTCTCTTCTGTCTAGGTGGATTTCACAAAATATTCTCACTATTGAGGTTCAAAGGACTGGGAGGATTGGTTGGCATTTAGATTCGACCCAAAGGGATAATAATTAAATAATAATAATATAGCACTAAACACGAAATGGTCATACAGCACTGCAGGGAGGGATGTGCAGAAGTGAGGAGGGAAAGGGGGCAGGAGTGTGCAAGGGAAGGGGTTAATGGAGAGAGCAGTAGGAAAATTAAAATCAAAGTAGGTGCAATAAGTTAGTTTCTCTTAAAAGAAGTCAATAGTTTCTATGGACAATGAAACAGTAGGAAGCAAGGTGGAAGCATCCACAGATGTAGGTGGAACCGAGTTGCAATACACAAGATAGTTATCAGAGAATACAAACGGTAGAGGTATCCTGGGAGGAAGAAACGGGAGTGGGAACATGACAGGTAACAGGTAGCGACAGGTCGTAAAAGTTTAGGGTGGGGGAGCAATATGATGGTTGGGAGTTTTAGTATTATCATCAAATAAAGTGCTAAACCGACAAGGGGGGTAGGGAGTTTTGGTAACATAAGTTTTGGGATTTGGAAATTTTTTGACCCTTGGAGACATTGAAGAAAGAAATGAAGGTTTAGCCAGGGAAGGCTGTGTGGATGAAGATAGAGGAAGGAAGGACAGAAGAGGGTGAAGTAGTACTGTAGGAATATCAGAGGCCATAGTCACCTGTGTCCAGGGACTGGACACAGGTGACTGGGAGAGGGTACAACAGAGGCTTGAGGGCATTCTGCCAGTGACCTACAATACTTGGCTGAGTGGCCAAAGAATCAGCAATTTCTGCATTACTGTGGCATAGGGATTAATTCTGGCCTTGCAAACAGTCCTACTATATACTATACAAAGGCTGGAAGCTCTTGGCAGTCAAAGGTTAGTTTGGCAATACAGTGGACCCCCGAGTTTCGGCCATAATTCATTCCAGAAGGCTGTTCAACTGCCATTACCAAATGAATTTGTTCCCTTAAGGAATAACAAAGTAGGTTAGTCCATTTCAGACCCCCAAAAATACACTTACAAAAGCACTTGCAATATTACACTTACATAATTGTTCGAGTTTTGAGGTGGCCGAAACTTGGGGGTCCACTGTATTACGTACAAAACGTCTCCAACCTTGGGCAGGAAGGACATAAGTTTTTGACTTTAATAACTGGGACGTTGAGCTCCAGACTGTTAAAACCACATTGTTTAATGACAGTACAACAGCTAGAACTGAGAGAAGAATGTCTATTGTGACAGGGGTGTCATCAATAGAGCTAAGGAGTGTGTGTGTGTAAGCTTGCTCAGCATTCTGCACAGAATGTGTATTCACTCGAGGGCATGAAAGGAAACATTTTGTCCGTCATGCCTCAAGAGTGCTTTACTAATGTCATGGTCGGATAGGTAATCTGTAAGTGTCGTTGGCTAAAAAGAATTGCATCCAGGGGCATCCGTGTAATACAGATTGAAGGGGAACATTTCTGGGCAGATCATTTTAGAATAGGAGAGAGGAGTGTTAGTGTCAGCATAATCAATTACAGATGAGGTTTACTTGTACTAAGGCTTCAAGTCAATCCATCCTGTGACATACATAATAAAAAAAAAGCACTAAACTGACAAGGGTCATACAGTGCTGCGGGGTAGACAATAGTGCTGGGGCTATAAACAGCTAGGTGGAGAGGGGATCAGAGGTGAGGGGAGACAAGGGCTGGAAGGGACGCTAAGGGCTGTGTGTCCTGTGACATGCAATCACTCCGAAAATCAATACATCAAGGAAGAAGCTGTGATCATGGTCAATGTCGAGTGAAAGTCTAAGGTATCAAAAGGGTCAGTTGTAACTCCAGCATGGGACTTCGACAAGGAAAACTTTCCCAAAGATGGCACCAGACTCATAGGAAGATCCGTGAATGTGCTGGGGTCAGGTAAGGGTGCCACTGGGGAAAGAGGGCAGAGGAGGAAAATCGGGGATATACGTAATTGTCCATTATTCCTCCCTCCTGCCCCCTCCCCCCCAAAAAAAAATTATTATAATCAAATAAGAGGAGAGGTAGAAAGGGAAGGAGAAGAAGTGGGGGGACACCCCATTTGAAGGGATTGGAGGAAACAAGGGAAAGGAGAGACTCCAAAACAGATCAAGAGACCATCACAGCAAGAGACCCCCCTCATTGAAGCAGTAGATACAGTACCTACATTACAAAATTACTTCCATTAAACACATCGATAATTATCTGTCTCAGGCATATTTATAGCATAAAATGAAAAGGGTAAATAAATAAATTCATGCAGTTCCAATGGTCTTTATTTTAGAAAAAAATTATGTAGCACTGGGCAGAGGACAGTCTGTGTTGGAAGGCCATAAACAAATGTAGCCTAGGCTTAACCAATATCGCCTCACAGACTTCACAGGACAAGCTAATTACAAACAACTTGTATATTACCCAGCCCAAAAACATAAAAAATATTTAGAGCCATATATAAAAATGTACATCAGATGTTTAATTTATATAGCAAAATTAAGGGAGGGAATCGTCTATTCAAAATCTTAAGTACACTCTCCCCAAATTTACAAATGCATGTGTTGCAAGTCATCTGAGTAGAAGGGCTTCACATTCATACACATACCACAAAAGAACTCTTAAAATATGACTTAACCAAGTTGCGTCTGAGTGAAAGGGTCAAACATCAACAGTTGTCAGAATTGAGAAATTAGTTTAAGAAAATAAAAGCTAAGAACTTCTTTGATATACTGTTTATCACAGTAATGTAACAGCCTTTTGAAGACCATATTAAATTAACAGTGATTAGTGGATTGATAAACTAACACCTTAGTTATTTTTAGATGATAGCTGCATCTCTAAGAAAACTGTTTTAATAATTATGATAATTGTCACCAATGCCTGCAGAGTATAAAATTGCCCTAATATCATTGTCAAAGCACCGGATTATCAACCACAATTCCTATATAAGTGGAGTACAATATCTCCACCCTTTTAATTATATACCATGAGGGTTTAGTTTGATTTTACCATTCACATGTTACATTATTTACACTCCATGCTCAATGGTAGAAACAGTGGTAATGTATAACAAGTAGTACAAAAAGCTCAACAGTTTGGTTAGCTATAACTTATTGATTACAACCCAACCATTGCCATCTTTCATGGCACCAAAATATTTGTCACTAAAACTGGTCTCCAGATAACACAGCAAATGCATGCACATGTACTTATGGCAAAATTCTTTACAATTTACAATGAACTCTGCTGGCAACATAATTAAATTTTTTATAATAAACATGTTGCTCAGCTTAATTCTCTTTGTATATTTTATTTTTTAAACATGACTATACTGTATTTGGTTAGTGTTATGCAACTGTAAAACTATAGTCTAATGGTATAGGAAACATTAGCTTAGGTGGATGTACATCAGAAATGAGAACAAGAGAGCTATCTTCAACAGAAATTCTAGAGACTTGCATAATCATCTACTCTGACTGTAGGTGGCCCACTCAACAGGCTGTTCTAAATATTTTTTAAAAACACTTACTCTTTATATAACATTCTTAATAAATGTAACAATATAGATACAAAATAATTTATTACAGTATTGTGTGTCTGACATTTTGAACTATTCTCAAAAAAAAATAAAAAAAACCTAAAACACGACCCCAAACAAGAGAGGATTCCAAAAGATCAGGAATCCAGTTATTTAATTTAAACAAAATCTCATGTTTCTTTCATTCATCCTAAGTCATTCTAGGATTATGATTTGACTGGACTTTGACTCCTTGGCTTAGTGTGTGTACCTTCCAGTAAGGCCATTTTATCTTGGGCTGCTTTGAGACGTTTAGGATCTGCACGAGTGCATCTTGTTAAGTGCTGGCCAGGGCGGAAAGGTGAGGCAGCAAGAGCAACAGAGGGAAGGGCTTGCGGTATTTCTGTGGCAGTCTTGTTATCACTGGAAGTCTTAGAGGTATTATCTGAGAGAGTAGCCAGCCCATTGATGACTGCTAAAATAAGTTCCTGCCACACATCAGTCTCGCCCAATGTTGCTTGCAGGTGTTCCCCTCGTACCATAAGAGCCATTACTAAACTCACACCATACTGAAGAAATAATTAAAATGAATTAAGATTCTATTAACAATATTTTACTTATCACTTTAAAATTTTATTCTCTTTCTTTTTTAGTAATTAATGTGGAAGGGGTTACTAGGTTCCAACATTTTATTTGCCTTGTATGACAAGCATGGCTTGTGACAAGATTTGAGATTATTTTCAATGGAAAAGGAACTAATAAGAAATACCAATGAAAACTCAAGTGTGCCAACAAACATTCAGGGAAACAAGTTATATGGACTTAGAATTCTGGGAAGGAAGGGGAAATGGAGGGCTGCAGGTGAAAACTACTGTGCCTGAACTCCAAAGGATGGGTGGGGATGTCCTGGTCTCTTTCTTGTTACATCATAGGCATCTATGAGAAAATGGAATTTGCTTTATGTAATTTTAGTTTAATGAACATTATTTTGTGTGTTTCTACGTAGGTGGTTAAGCAGTACAAAACCAATGGAGTTAGAACGTACTGCAGTTTCAATGTCAAACAAAGAACTGATGCATTAACTGTGATTAATAGATAATATGACATCAGCCTTGCATAAAATTTCAAGGAATTTGTTTTAACACACTGGACGTCTCCCATTGAGGTAGAGTGACCCAAAAAAGAAACACTTTCCCCATCATTCACACTAGCACTGTCTTGGCAGAGACATGCAGATATGACAGTTCAGATGACCCTTCAAACAGCAAGTGTATCCCCACCCCTTCCTTAGAGTGCAGGCACTGTACTACCCACCTCCAGGACTAAAGTCAGGCTAACCGGTGTCCCAGAATCACTTAACAAAATGTTACCCTGCTCACACTCCAACATGTCCCAAGAACCATCTGCCTCCACATTCCAAACACGTGCATGCACACACACACACACACACATGCATCATAGGCATCTGGGCCAGGAGCTGAGTCTCGACCTCTGCCTGCTGGATGTCCAAGCCCTTAGCACACAAAACCTTCTTTACCCCCCTCCATCCTTTCCTAGGATGACCCCTACCCCACTTCCCTCTACTACATATTTATACACCCTCAGTCATCCTATTTTCCTCCATCACCTATAAATGACCAAACCACCTCAACTCTTCCTCAGTCCACTAGATAATACTTTTAGTAACTCTACACCTCCTAATCTCCACACTACAAATTCTCTACATAATATTTACACCACACATTGCCCTCAGACACGACATCTCCACCGATTCTACTCATTGTTGCAACATTCACAATCCAAGCTTCACACCTATGTAAGCGTTGAAACCACTATACTCTCATACATTTCCCTCTGCTTCCATGGACAACATTCTTTGTCTCCACAGATGCCTCAACGCATTACCTATCTTTTTCCCTTCATCAATTCTATGGTTTACCTCGTCTTTCATAGACCCATCTGCCAACAAGTCCCCTCCCAAATATTTCAACACATTCACTTCCTCCATACTCCCTCCCTCCAATCTGGTATCCAGTCTTTCATTACCTAACTCATTCGTTACCCTCATCACCTTACTCTTATCTATGTTCACTTTCAACTTTCCTTTACACACCCTCCCAAATTCATCCGTTAACCTTTGCAACTTCTCTTCAGAATCTCCCAAAAGCAGTCATCAGCAAAACGTAACTGTGCCAACTCCCATTTTGAATAAGATTCCACATATTTTAATCCATGTTAGATAGAAGTGAATGGAGACGAATAAATTTTGGGACCTGACGAGCTGTTGGAGCGTGAGCAGGGTAATATTTTGTGAAGGGATTCAGTGAAACCGGTTAGCCAGACTTGAGTCCTGGAGGTGGGAAGTACAATGTCTGATATTGGCTGTTTGGAGTGACATCTAAACTGTCATATCTGAGTGCCTCTGCAAAGACAGTGATTATCTATGAATGATGGTGAAAGTGTTGAACGATGATTAAAGTTTTTCTTTCTATCTTTTTGGGTCACCCTGCCTTTGTGGGAGGCTGCTGACATGTTAAAAAAAAAAAAATTAATCCCACACCTCTTCCCAACACCCTAGCATTCACTTATTTTACAACCCCCTCTATAAATATGTTAACCATGATGACATCCCACATCCCTGTATAAGGTCTACTTTTACTGCAAAGCAATATTCCTCTCTCCTACATACCATAACTTGAGTCTCACTATCCTCAAAAACTCAGTATTCAGTAGCTTACCACCTATTCCATACACCTGAAACATCTGCCACATTGCTTCCCTATCCACCCTATCATATTCCTTTTCTAAATCCATGAAAGCAACAAAAACTTCCTGACCTTTATCTAAATATTGTTCGCTTGTATACTTCAATGTAAACACTTGGTCTACACATCCCCTACCCTTTCTAAAGCCTCCTTGGTCATCTCCAATCCTCCTCTCCACCTTACACTTAATTCTTTCAATAATAACCCTACCATATTACCATACTCAGTAAACTTATTCCTCTATAACTTTTACACTCTTTTGTCACCATTCCCTTTATATAAAGGAAATATCCATGCTCTCTGCCAGTTGCCAGGTACCTTCCTCTCTTTCATACATTTATTAAACAAAAGTACCAACCACTCCAAAACTATCCCCCAACCTGTTTTACCCACTTTCTTTTTACCAACTGCTTCACACACCACCTCCACACTAACACCTGACTTCTTCACTACTAAAAGATTTTTTACCCCCCTATCTAATGCATGAAATTGCTGCTTCTTTTTCTTCACTGACATTTAAGTTCTTCAAAATATTCCTGCCATCTTCCCAATACCTCCAACTCCCCATCTACTGACTTCCCTATTTTGTCTTTAACAGTCAAATCTATTCATTCCATAGGCTTTCTCAAGCAATTTATCTCACTCCAAAACATTTTCTTATTCTCAGCAAAATTTGTTGACAGCACCTCACCTACTCTTATTTCCTCTCCTTTTACACTCCCTCAGCACTCTCTTCACCTATCTTTTACTCTCCATATACTCCATCCTTCTTATATCACTTTCGTTTTGTAAAAACCTCTCATGCAAACTTTTTCTCCCTTATCACTCTTTACCTTGTCATTCCACCAATCACTCTTCCCTCCTGGACCCACCCTCCAATATCCACAAAGTTCTGCTACACATTCACTAGCCCATCTTTCTCCCAACAGTTGTTTATATCTCACCCTAACTTACTATATGTTAGTTTATAAACTTTCACATCTCTCTTACTCACTGATGCCATTTTCCTTCTGCCCTATCTACCTCTTACTCAAACTGTAGCTACAACTAAACAATGATCTGATATATCTGTTGCCCCCTCTATAAACATGCACATCCAGAAGTCTACCCACCAACCATTTATCACCCAATACATAACCCAACAAACTACTGATATTACACCCTATATAATATCTCTTATAATTTTTATCCCCTTTTTCATATGTATTACTTATTACCGAACCTCTTTCTATACAAATTTAAATTAAAGACCCCCATTATTATTTACCCCTGGCACCCCAAACTTATTTACTACTCCCTACACAACAGTTTCTCGCACTTTAGCATTTAGGTCCCCCATAACAAGTACTCTCTCACTTGGTGAATTCAAAAGTTCCCAAATACTCACTTAACATCTCCCAAAATCTCTCCTCTACACTCCTCTCTTCTCTAGGTGCATAAACACTTACTATAGCTCACTTTTCACATATGACACTTATTGTTCTCCTCATAATCCTTGAATTTATACATTTACATTCCCTCTTTTTCTGCCATAACTAATCCTTCTATGTCACTGCTACTCCTTCCTTAGCTCTATCAGAAACCCCTGACCATATCCCAATTATTTCTTCCCACTGAAACCCTCTTACACCCTTCAGCTTTGTTTCACTTGAATTACTTTGCTGTGGCTAACAATAATGGACAGTTCTGCAACCAATGGACTGTTGTCGTTTCTGACTCAATTGACCCAGAGGATTTTGTCCTGCATTTTGAAGTCTGTTATACTGAGGTCTGTTAGATCAAGTACTTATTGTACTTTTTCTCAGTTTTCAGCATATGCACTGATATTTTATGTACAGTACAGCATATCCATTTAATACACACATTATGGACTCTTATTTCTTCAACAGAGATTGACCAAGAACTGTAGATTTAATAATTATGTTGGTCTGTTAGTTCCATTGGACATTGGCAAAGCTGTGTCCTGTACATGATCAATGGCTGATGTGCAGCAGCTTAGGTTATTCACTACCTACTGGGAATGCTTGAAGTCCATTGAACTGTACTCCTTGGAATGTAGGCAAGATGCATCATAATCCATACCCTGAAAATTCTGGTGGGACTGGTCCCACATCTGCACACTGAAATCATCACACATAAAAGAATGGTGCAAAAGAATTAAATATTTTAAAAACAGGGAGGGTCTGAGATAGTGATAGCTGGGAGGGACTATTCTCAGCTGTCGTATCTGAGCTCCTCTGCAAAGACAGTGATTATGTATGAGTGTGGTGAAAGTGTTGAATGATGATGAAAGTATTTTGTTTTTGGGGATTTTCTTTCTTTTTGGGTCACCCTGCCTCGGTGGGAGACGGCCGACTTGTTGGGGGAAAAAAAAAAAACAGGGATGCTATGAGTACAATAATAGAGATCCCGATAAGTTAAAGGGTACCAAGACTTCAAATGTTGCCCCTCTAAAATCATGCTTAAATCAATCCATCAATTTTTTATCTAATACATAGTCTAATATACTGCTGCTATTATGTCCAATATTGTATCCTGTGTACTTATCTTCTTATTTCTTAAAATGTACAGTATTACCTATTACCAAACCTCTTTTTAATACACAGCTCAATTAGAGGCTCCCCATTATCATATACCTCTGGCACTTCAAATTTACCTACTTCAACTTCTATAACAGTTTCTTACGCTTCAGCATTTAGGTCCCCCACAACAATTAATTTCTCCCTGAACATTTTCTTAACACCTTCCAAAATCTCTTCTATACTCCTCTTTTCCCCACTTGCATTATATCCTTATTTTAATCCACATTATCCCTCACTTTATACTTTTATATACCTTTTTTTTTCTCCATTAATGATCATATGTCACTGCTACTTCTTCCTTAGCTCTAATTCTCTCAGTTATGCCTGACCTAATCCCATTTACTTATCCCCACAAATTCTCCACCTTCCTTTAGCTTTATTTTGCTTAGAGCTAGGACATCCAGCTTCATTTCAATTATAATATTTGCAATCAATTCTTTCTTATACATACTACACCCACACACAAACATCCCAACATTAAAATTTTGAGTTTAAAAATTAATACAGGAGAAGGGGTTATCCCCTTGCGCCTTGCACTTAGAGTCGCCTTTTATGACATGTTTAGTGTAAGGAAGGATTCTTCACTTCCCCATGGAGATGAAAGGAAGAATATTTAAGAAAAAGAACTGTTACGAAAGCAGCGAAGAGTTTTTATGAGGATAGTGAGGCTCGGGTCAAAGTACATAGGACAGAAAAAGATTATTTCCCAGTAAAAGTAGGCCTTAGACAGAGATGTGTGATGCCACCATGGTTGTTCAATATATTTATAGATGGGGTTGTATAAGAAGTGAATGCTCGGGGATTGGCAAGAGGTGTAGGATTAAAAGATAAGGAATCTAACACAAAGTGGGAGTTGTCACAGCTGCTTTTTGCTGATGACACTGCTTTTGCGAGATTCTGAAGAGAAGTTGCAGAGGTTGGTGACAGAGTTTGATGGTGTATGTAAAAGAAGGAAATTAAAAGTGAACATAGGAAAGAGTAAGGTGATTAGGATAAAAAATCTAGGTAATGAAAGACTAGATATCAGATTGGAGGGAGGGAGTATGAAGGAAGTGAATGTATTCCGATATTTTGGAGTGGACTTGTCAGCAGATGGGTCTATGAAAGACAAGGTGAATCATAGAATTGATGAGGAAAAAAGTTGAGTGGTGCATTGAGGAGTCTGGAGACAAAAAACGTTATCCATGGAAGCAAAGAGGGGAATGTATGAGAGTATAGTTATACCAACGCTCTTATGTGGGTGTGAAGCATGGGTAGTGAATGTTGCAACAAGGAGAAGGCTGGAGATAGTGGAGATGTCGTGTCTGAGGGCAACATGTGATAGTTTGGAAATTAAGGGGAGGAGGTGGTGCAGGGTTACTAAGAGAGGGCTGATGAGTTGAGGAGGTTCGGACATTTAGAGAGGATGGAACAAAATCGAATGACTTGGAGGGTGTATATATCTGTAGTGGAATTACGGTGAGGTATGGGTCTGCCTAAGAAATATTAGAGGGAGGGGGTAAAGGAGGTTTTTGTGTGAGGGGCCTGGACTTTCAGCAAGTGTGCATGAGCGTGTTAGATAGGAGCAAATGAAGACAAATAGTTTTTATGAAGTGACGTGCTGTTGGAGTGTAAGCAAAGTAACATTTATGAAGGGATTCACCTCCAGACTTGAGTCCTGGAGGCGGGAAGTACAGTGCCTGCGCAATGAAGGAGGGGCATTGATACTTCAGTTTTTTAACTGTAGTGTAGGAGCACCTCTGGCAAGACAGTGAAGGAGTGAATGATGATGAAAGTGTTTCTTCCTTTTACTTCCTTGGTAGGAAATGGCCGATGTTTAAATAAAATAAAACTGTTAAGAAATAAGAAGAAAACTCAGATGAGTACATATACATGGAGGAGGAGCAGCGGCGGCAGCAGCAGCGAGGAGGAATTAAGTAAGTTTATTCAGGTATACACAAATACATTTACATAGATTATCATACATAGCAGCATATGTGTAGAGAACCTAGGATAACCCAAAACAGTCAGAAGAGGGGGCAGGAGGATGAGGATAGAGGAGGAGGAGGAGGAGGAAGAGGAGGAGGAGGGAGGAGGAGGGAGGAGGAGGGAAGAGGAGGGAGGAGGAGAGGGAGGAGAGGAGGAGGAGGGAGAGAGGGAGGAGGAGGGAGGAGAGAGGAGGGAGGAGAGGAGGAGAAGGAGGAGGGAGGAGGAGGGAGGAGGAGGAGGAGGAGGATCAGCACAAATACTACCACTATATTAATGTGACCCAAAGCAAGGAAGAGAGTTCACTGAAAGAAAATCACTAACAAAAATGTATAAAAAGGAAGGTATTTCGGTAATTCTAGGTAAGGTTGGTAGAATCAACACCCAGGAGGTACTACCGTCTGCAAGTGAGTGTAAAACGAAAGCCTGTAATTGTTTTACATGATGATAGGATTGCTGGTGTCTTTTTTCTGTCTCATAAACATGCAAGATTTCAGGTACATCTTGCTACTTCTACATACATTTAGATCACACTACACATTCATGTACAAGCATATATATACTCACCCCTCTGGGTTTTCTTCTAATTTTTTACTAGTTCTTGTTCTTATTTCCTCTTATCTCCATGGGGAAGTGGAATAGAATTCTTCCTCTGTAAGCCATGCATGTCATAAGAGGCGACTAAAATGCTGGGAGCAAGGGGCTAGTAACCCCTTCTCCTGTATATATTACTAAATGTAAAAGGAGAAACTTTCGTTTTTCCTTTTGGGCCACCCTGCCTCGGTGGGAAACGGCCAACGTGTTGAAAGAAAGATTATCATACATAGCAGCATATGTGTAGAGAACCTAGGATAACCCAAAAAAGTCAGACAGAGTGACTTAGTATTTCCATTGAGGAGGAGGAGGAGGAGGAGGAGGAGGAGGAGGAGGAGCAGCAGCAGCAGCAGCAGCACAAATACTACATGTACCACTACATTAATGTGACCCAAAGCAAGGAAGAGAGTTCACTGAAAGAAAATCACTAACAAAAATGTACAAAAAAAAAGGATGGTAATTCTAGGTAGTAGGTTGGTAGACAGCAACCACCCAGGGAGGTACTACCGTCCTGCCAAGTGAGTGCAAAACGAAAGCCTGTAATTGTTTTACATGATGGTAGGATTGCTGGTGTCTTTTTTCTGTCTCATAAACATGCAAGATTTCAGGTACATCTTGCTACTTCTACATACATTTAGATCACACTACACATTCATGTACAAGCATATATATATACTCCCCCCTCTGGGTTTTCTTCTAATTTTTTACTAGTTCTTGTTCTTATTTCCTCTTATCACCATGGGGAAGTGGAACAGAATTCTTCCTCCGTAAGCCATGCGTGTCGTAAGAGGCAACTAAAATGCTGGGAGCAAGGGGCTAGTAACCCCTTCTCCTGTATATATTACTAAATGTAAAAGGGGAAACTTTCGTTTTTCATTTTGGGCCACCCCGCTTCAGTGGGAAACGGCCGACGTGTTGAAAAAAGAAGAATTTCTGGTAATAATTCATTCATTGTAAGTGGTTCCTACAGTACCAGGATTCATGGTATTTAGCAATTCCATTACAGTGGACCCCCAAGTTACGTTCACCTCAGAAATCGTACAATTATGTAAGTGTAATATTGTAAGTGCTTTTTTAAGTGTATTTTTGGGGGTCTGAAATGGACTAACCTACTTGACATTATTTCTTAAGGGAGAAAATTTGTTCGGTAATGGCACTTGAGCAGCCTTCTGGAATTAATTTTGCTCGTAACTCGGGGGCCCACTGTAGTTATATTAATGTAATGACTACTTATGGATAAGTTCAGTTTTTCTTTTTTTGGGGGAGGAGGGGGGAGAGGTGATGGGAAGAATGCTTATAGCCAAGAATGTTTCAAAATTACATTGTATACTTAAAAAAATTTCTACCACATTATTTGAAGCACTTTTGTTATTACCTTATTGTACAAAGCTGATATTAAATTAGTCTTGTGTGGTGCTGTTCCTTGGGTATTTAGAGCTGCAGCAAGGTCCAGCAGGCGGTCGTGGGATGATGAAGCTACCAATCTATCCGTAATTGGCCAAAAGAGAGCTAAATTCTGATCATGTACATCTTTCTTTGCTAGAAGAGGCATGTTCTGCAATATGGTCATTACCAGCTTCTCATGTTCACACTCTCCTAACCAACTAATCAGGCGGCACAACAAACTCTGAAAGAAATGTTCTCTTAGATTTTACTTTCATGTCATAGATTATTTTACTAAAGGGCAGAAAAGAATACTATTGTGCATTTTTTTTTTAATGAACTGGCAGTATCCTACTGTATCCTTACATTATATAAAGTAATATGATTAAAGCAATGAGCATATTTATCTAATGTGGCAAGGGGCTAGTAACCCCTTCTCCTGTATACATTACTAGTTAAAAAGAGAAACTTTTTTTTTTTTTTTGGGGGGGGGGGGGGGTCACCCTGCTTTAGTGGGATATGGCCGGTTTGTTGAAAGAAGTAGATAGATTAGCTTCTCCACAGATCTTAATATAACTTTGCCTTTAAGCATCAAAGGCATCTGAAGCAGAATTTAACATTTGCTGTCTCCTTCAAATATTTTCATTCTTGTATAAAAAAAAAGTTACATAACAAAGTCATGGCTCTACCAACTGTTTAGAGGATTAAATTTTGCTGGCATTACCAAATCCCCCAACAAAAAAAAAACTCAATTCTAGTTGCTACCAAAACTCCACAATACAAAGATTTTACACTTCAAACACTGTCTTTCAAAGAAATACAACATACAGTGGACCCCTGAGTTTCGTAAGGTTCTTATTTCGTAAACATCGTGTTTCGTAAGCTTTTTTCGATTTCGAGAATCGTAAAATGGCTCGTGTTTCGTAACGTATTAGACCTGTCTGTCTGCTCCGCGCCTGCGCGGGACACAGGACGCCGCCAGTGAAGCGTTGTTTACCATTGAGAGAACATTACCCAGCGCGCTCTTTCAAACATTCACACTACATTTGGTGTTTTTTTTGGTGGTTTAGTGACTGTCACTGTGAAATGAGTCACCATGGGTCCAAAGAAGCTTCCTAGTGGCATCCCTGTGGTAAAGAAAGTGAGGAACACCATCGAACTTAAGAGATTATAGAAAAATATGAGAGTGGCGTACGTCTGAGTAATCTTGCCAGGATGTACAACAAAACCCCTTCTACTATCAGCTCTATCCTGGCAAAGAGAAATGAGATCAAGGAAGCTAATGTTGCAAACGGGGTTGATATGTTAACGAAAAATAGATCGAAAACAGTGGATGAGGTTGAGAAGTTGTTGTTGGTGTGGATCCATGAAAAACAGAGAGCGGGTGATAGTATTTCCATGGCGATAATTTGTGAAAAGGCAAGGAAGTTGCACGCAGATCTTGTCAAGACAATGCCTGCAACCAGTGGTGAGACAAGTGATTTTAAAGCCAGCAAAGGCTGGTTTGACAGGTTTAAGAAACGTAGTGGCATACAGTGTTGTGAGGCATGGTGATGCAGCCAGCTCAAACAAACGTGCAGCTGAAAAATTTGTGCATGAATTCCAGGGGTTCGTAGAGGCTGAACAATTCCTCCCCCAACAAGTGTTTAACTGTGATGAAACAGGCCTGTTTTGGAAGAAAATGCCCAACAGGACCTACATTACTCAGGAGGAAAAGGCACAGCCAGGACACAAGCCTATGAAAGACAGGCTAACTCTCATGTTTTGTTCTAATGCTAGTGGGGATTTTAAAGTGAAGCCTTTACTGGTGCATCACTATGAAAATCCCAGACCCTTCAAGAATCACAGTGTTGACAAGAATAATTTGTGTGTGCATTGGAAGGCTAACAACAAGGGGCATGGGTCACTACGGAGATTTTCAAGGAATGGGTGACTGGAGTGTTTGGCCCTACTGTGAAGAAATACCTCTTGGAAAAGAAATTGCCACTCAAGTGCCTCCTGATACTGGAGAATGCTCCTGCTCACCCTCACAACTTGCAAGTGTGTTTGTCTGACAAGTTTAATTTCATCAGAGTGAAGTTCTTGCCTCCTAACACCACTCCTCTCCTCCAGCCCAT